>JARGYO010000893.1:0-2500 GCA_029206835.1 Rana muscosa
GAACGAGAGAGAGAGAGTGAACGAGAGAGAGTGAACGAGAGAGAGAGTGAACGAGAGAGAGAGAGAGAACGAGAGAGAGAGAACAAGAGAGAGAGAGAACGAGAGAGAGAGAACGAGAGAGAGAGAACGAGAGAGAGTGAACGAGAGAGTGAACGAGAGAGAGAGTGAACGAGAGAGAGAGTGAACGAGAGAGAGAGTGAACGAGAGAGAGAGTGAACGAGAGTGAGAGTGAACAAGAGAGAGTGAGCGAGAGAGAGTGAGCAAGAGAGAGAGAGAGTGAACGAGAGAGAGAGAGTGAACGAGAGAGAGAGTGAACGAGAGAGAGCGTGAACGAGAGAGAGTGAACGAGAGAGAGCGTAAACGAGAGAGAGTGAACGAGAGAGAGAGTGAACGAGAGAGAGAGAGAGTGAACGAGAGAGAGAGAACGAGAGAGAGAGAGAGAGTGAACGAGAGAGAGAGTGAACGAGAGAGAGAGAGTGAGAGAGAGAGAGAACGAGTGAACGAGAGAGAGAGAGAGAGAGAGTGAACGAGAGAGAGAGAGAGTGAACGAGAGAGAGAGAGAGTGAACGAGAGAGAGAGTGAACGAGAGAGAGAGAGAGAACGAGAGAGGGAGAGTGAACGAGAGAGAGAGTGAACGAGAGAGAGAGAGAGAGTGAACGAGAGAGAGAGAGTGAACGAGAGAGTGAACGAGAGAGAGAGAGAGAGAGTGAACGAGAGAGAGAGAGAGAGTGAACGAGAGAGAGAGAGAGTGAACGAGAGAGAGAGAGAGAGAGTGAACGAGAGAGAGTGAACGAGAGAGAGAGAGTGAACGAGAGAGAGAGTGAACGAGAGAGAGAGTGAACGAGAGAGAGTGAACGAGAGAGAGAGAGTGAACGAGAGTGAACGAGAGAGAGAGAGAGAGAACGAGAGAGAGAGTGAACGAGAGAGAGAGAGAGTGAACGAGAGAGAGAGAGTGAACGAGAGAGAGAGAGTGAAAGAGAGAGAGAGTGAACGAGAGAGAGTGAATGAGAGATTGAGTGAACGAGAGAGAGTGAACGAGAGAGAGAGAGAGAGTGAACGAGAGAGAGAGAGTGAACGAGAGAGAGTGAACGAGAGAGAGAGAGAGAGTGAACGAGAGAGAGAGAGAGAGAACGAGAGAGAGAGAGAGTGAACGAGAGAGAGAGAGAGAGTGAATGAGAGAGAGAGTGAACGAGAGAGAGAGAGAGAGAGTGAACGAGAGAGAGAGAGTGAACGAGAGAGAGAGTGAACGAGAGAGAGAGAGAACGAGAGAGTGAACGAGAGAGAGAGAGTGAACGAGAGAGAGAGAGTGAACGAGAGAGAGAGAGAGTGAACGAGAGAGAGAGTGAACGAGAGAGAGAGAGTGAACGAGAGAGAGAGAGAGTGAACGAGAGAGAGAGAGAGAGTGAACGAGAGAGAGAGAGAGAGTGTGAACGAGAGAGAGTGAACGAGAGAGAGAGAGAGTGAACGAGAGAGAGAGAGTGAGAGTGAACGAGAGAGAGAGTGAGAGTGAACGAGAGAGAGAGAGTGAACGAGAGAGAGAGAGTGAACGAGAGAGAGAGAGTGAACGAGAGAGAGAGAGAACGAGAGAGAGAGAGAGAACGAGAGAGAGAGAACAGAGAGAGAGAGAGAGAGAACGAGAGAGAGAGAGAGAGAGAGAGAGAACGAGAGAGAGAGAACGAGAGAGAGAGTGAACGAGAGAGAGAGAGAACGAGAGAGTGAACGAGAGAGAGAGTGAACGAGAGAGAGAGTGAACGAGAGAGAGAGAGAGAGTGAACGAGAGAGAGAGAGTGAGTGAACGAGAGAGAGAGAGTGAACGAGAGAGAGAGAGTGAGTGAACGAGAGAGTGAACGAGAGAGAGAGAGTGAACGAGAGAGAGAGTGAACGAGAGAGAGAGAGAGGGTGAACGAGAGAGAGTGAACGAGAGAGAGTGAACGAGAGAGTGAACGAGAGAGAGAGTGAGAGTGAACGAGAGAGAGAGAGTGAGAGTGAACGAGAGAGAGAGTGAGAGTGAACGAGAGAGAGAGTGAACGAGAGTGAGAGTGAACGAGAGAGAGAGAGTAAACGAGAGAGAGAGAGAGAGAGAGAGAGTGTGAACGAGAGAGAGAGAGAGTGTGAACGAGAGAGAGAGAGAACGAGAGAGAGAGTGAACGAGAGAGAGAGAGTGAACGAGAGAGAGTGAACGAGAGAGAGAGTGAACGAGAGAGAGTCAACGAGAGAGAGTGAACGAGAGAGAGCGTGAACGAGAGCGAGTGAACGAGAGAGAGAGCGAGTGAACGAGAGAGAGAGCGAGTGAACGAGAGAGTGAACGAGAGAGAGAGCGAGTGAACGAGAGAGAGAGCGAGTGAACGAGAGAGTGAACGAGAGAGAGAGTGAACGAGAGAGAGAGAGAGAGAGAGTGAACGAGAGAGAGAGTGAGAGAATGAGAGAGAGAACGAGAGAGAGAGTGAACGAGAGAGAGAGAGAACGAGAGAGAGAGAGAACGAGAGAGAGAACGAGAGAG
>JARGYO010000893.1:7500-17500 GCA_029206835.1 Rana muscosa
GAGAGTGAACGAGAGAGAGTGAACGAGAGAGAGAGAGTGAACGAGAGAGAGTGAACGAGAGAGAGTGAACGAGAGAGAGAGAGAGTGAACGAGGAGAGAGTGAACGAGAGAGAGTGAACGAGAGAGAGTGAACGAGAGAGAGAGAGTGAACGAGAGAGAGAGAGTGAACGAGAGAGAGAGAGTGAACGAGAGAGAGAGAGAGTGAACGAGAGAGAGAGTGAACGAGAGAGAGAGAGAACGAGAGAGAGAGTGAACGAGAGAGAGAGAGTGAACGAGAGAGAGAGAGAGAGTGAACGAGAGAGAGAGAGAGTGAACGAGAGAGAGAGAGAGTGAACGAGAGAGAGAGAGTGAACGAGAGAGAGTGAACGAGAGAGAGAGTGAACGAGAGAGAGAGTGAACGAGAGAGAGTGAACGAGAGAGAGAGTGAACGAGAGAGAGAGAGTGAACGAGAGAGAGAGAGAGAGTGAACGAGAGAGAGAGAGAGTGAACGAGAGAGAGAGAGTGAACGAGAGAGAGTGAACGAGAGAGAGAGTGAACGAGAGAGAGAGTGAACGAGAGAGAGAGTGAACGAGAGAGAGAGTGAACGAGAGAGAGAGAGTGAACGAGAGAGAGTGAACGAGAGAGAGTGAACGAGAGAGAGTGAACGAGAGAGAGAGAGAGAGTGAACGAGAGAGAGAGCGAGTGAACGAGAGAGAGAGCGAGTGAACGAGAGAGAGAGAGTGAGCGAGAGAGAGTGAACGAGAGAGAGAGAGAGTGAACGAGAGAGAGAGAGAGTGAACGAGAGCGAGAGAGAGAGTGAACGAGAGAGAGAGAGAGAGTGAACGAGAGAGAGAGAGTGAACGAGAGAGAGAGAGAACGAGAGAGAGAGTGAACGAGAGAGAGAGTGAACGAGAGAGAGAGTGAACGAGAGAGAGAGTGAACGAGAGAGAGAGTGAACGAGAGAGAGAGTGAACGAGAGAGAGAGAGAACGAGAGAGAGAGAGAGAACGAGAGAGAGAGTGAACGAGAGAGAGAACGAGAGAGAGAGTGAACGAGAGAGAGAGAGTGAACGAGAGAGAGAACGAGAGAGAGAGAGAGGGTGAACGAGAGAGAGGGTGAACGAGAGAGAGGGTGAACGAGAGAGAGAGTGAACGAGAGAGAGAGAGTGAACGAGAGAGAGTGAACGAGAGAGAGAGTGAACGAGAGAGAGAGTGAACGAGAGAGAGAGAGTGAACGAGAGAGAGAGAGAGTGAACGAGAGAGTGAACGAGAGAGAGAGAGAGAGAGAGAGAACGAGAGAGAGAGAGAGAACGAGAGAGAGAGAGTGAACGAGAGAGAGAGAGTGAACGAGAGAGTGAACGAGAGAGAGAGAGAGGGTGAACGAGAGAGAGGGTGAACGAGAGAGAGAGTGAACGAGAGAGAGAGTGAACGAGAGAGAGAGTGAACGAGAGAGAGTGAACGAGAGAGAGAGTGAACGAGAGAGAGAGAGAGTGAACGAGAGAGAGAGAGTGAACGAGAGAGTGAACGAGAGAGAGAGTGAACGAGAGAGAGAGTGAACGAGAGAGAGAGAGAGTGAACGAGAGAGAGAGAGAGAGAGAACGAGAGAGAGAGAGAGTGAACGAGAGAGAGAGAGAGAGAGTGAACGAGAGAGAGAGAGAGTGAACGCGAGAGAGAGAGAGTGAACGCGAGAGAGAGAGAGTGAACGAGAGAGAGAGAGTGAACGAGAGAGAGAGTGAACGAGAGAGAGAGCGAGTGAACGAGAGAGTGAACGAGAGAGAGAGAGTGAACGAGAGAGTGAACGAGAGAGAGTGAACGAGAGAGAGAGTGAGTGAACGAGAGAGAGAGTGAGTGAACGAGAGAGAGAGAGAGTGAACGAGAGAGAGAGAGAGTGAACGAGAGAGAGTGAACGAGAGAGAGTGAACGAGAGAGAGTGAACGAGAGAGAGAGAGTGAACGAGAGAGAGAGAGTGAACGAGAGAGAGAGTGAACGAGAGAGAGAGAGAGTGAACGAGAGAGAGAGTGAACGAGAGAGAGAGAATGAGATAGAGAGTGAACGAGAGAGAGAGAGTGAACGAGAGAGAGAGAGTGAACGAGAGAGAGAGAGAGAGAGTGAACGAGAGAGAGAGAGAGTGAACGAGAGAGAGAGAGAGTGAACGAGAGAGAGTGAACGAGAGAGAGAGTGAACGAGAGAGAGAGTGAACGAGAGAGAGTGAACGAGAGAGAGAGTGAACGAGAGAGAGAGAGTGAATGAGAGAGAGAGAGAGAGAATGAGAGAGAGAGAGTGAACGAGAGAGAGTGAACGAGAGAGAGTGAACGAGAGAGAGAGCGAGTGAACGAGAGAGAGAGCGAGTGAACGAGAGAGAGAGCGAGTGAACGAGAGAGAGAGAGTGAGCGAGAGAGAGTGAACGAGAGAGAGTGAACGAGAGAGAGAGAGAGAGTGAACGAGAGCGAGAGAGAGAGTGAACGAGAGAGAGAGAGAGTGAACGAGAGAGAGAGTGAACGAGAGAGAGAGAGAGAGAGAGAGAGAGTGAACGAGAGAGAGTGAACGAGAGAGAGAGTGAACGAGAGAGAGAGTGAACGAGAGAGAGAGTGAACGAGAGAGAGAGTGAACGAGAGAGAGAGTGAACGAGAGAGAGTGAACGAGAGAGAGAGAGAGAGTGAACGAGAGAGAGAGAGAGAACGAGAGAGAGAGAACGAGAGAGAGAGAGAACGAGAGAGAGAGAACGAGAGAGAGTGAATGAGAGAGTGAACGAGAGAGAGAGAGAGTGAACGAGAGAGAGAGAGTGAACGAGAGTGAGAGTGAACGAGAGAGAGTGAGCGAGAGAGAGAGTGAACGAGAGAGAGAGAGTGAACGAGAGAGAGAGCGTGAACGAGAGAGAGTGAACGAGAGAGAGCGTGAACGAGAGAGAGAGAGAGTGAACGAGAGAGAGAGAGAGTGAACGAGAGAGTGAACGAGAGAGAGTGAACGAGAGAGAGTGAACGAGAGAGAGAGAGAGTGAACGAGAGAGAGTGAACGAGAGAGAGAGAGAGAGAGTGAACGAGAGAGAGAGAGAGTGAACGTGAGAGAGTGAACGAGAGAGAGAGAGAGTGAACGAGAGAGAGAGAGAGAACGAGAGAGTGAACGAGAGAGAGAGAGTGAACGAGAGAGAGAGTGAACGAGAGAGAGAACGAGAGAGAGAGTGAACGGGAGAGAGAGAGTGAACGAGAGAGAGAACGAGAGAGAGAGAGAGAGTGAACGAGAGAGAGGGTGAACGAGAGAGAGAGTGAACGAGAGAGAGTGAACGAGAGAGAGAGTGAACGAGAGAGAGTGAACGAGAGAGAGAGTGAACGAGAGAGAGAGTGAACGAGAGAGAGAGAGAGAGAGTGAACGAGAGAGAGAGAGAGAGTGAACGAGAGAGTGAACGAGAGAGAGAGTGAACGAGAGAGAGAGAGTGAACGAGAGAGAGAGAGAACGAGAGAGAGAGAGTGAACGAGAGAGAGAGAGAGAGAGAGAGAGAGAGTGAACGAGAGAGAGAGAGTGAACGAGAGAGAGAGAGAGAGTGAACGAGAGAGAGAGAGTGAACGAGAGAGAGAGAGTGAACGAGAGAGAGAGTGAACGAGAGAGAGAGAGCGAGTGAACGAGAGAGTGAACGAGAGAGAGAGAGTGAACGAGAGAGTGAACGAGAGAGAGTGAACGAGAGAGAGAGTGAACGAGAGAGAGAGTGAACGAGAGAGAGAGAGAGTGAACGAGAGAGAGAGAGTGAACGAGAGAGAGAGAGAGAGAGTGAACGAGAGAGAGAACGAGAGAGAGAGAGTGACCGAGAGAACGAGAGAGAGAGAGAGTGACCGAGAGAACGAGAGAGAGAGAGTGACCGAGAGAGAGAACGAGAGAGAGAGAGAGAACGAGAGAGAGTGAACGAGAGAGAGAGAGAGAGTGAACGAGAGAGAGAGAACGAGAGAGAGAGAGAGAGTTAACGAGAGAGAGAGAGTGAACGAGAGAGAGTGGACGAGAGAGAGAGAGAGTGGATGAGAGAGAGAGAGAGAGTGAACGAGAGAGAGAGTGAACGAGAGAGAGAGTGAACGAGAGAGAGAGAGAGTGAACGAGAGAGAGTGAACGAGAGAGAGAGTGAACGAGAGAGAGAGAGAGAGTGAACGAGAGAGAGAGAGAGTGGACGAGAGAGAGAGAGTGAACGAGAGAGAGAGAGTGAACGAGAGAGAGTGAACGAGAGAGAGAGAGAGTGAACGAGAGAGAGAGTGAACGAGAGAGAGAGTGAACGAGAGAGAGAGAGTGAACGAGAGAGAGAGAGTGAACGAGAGAGAGAGAGTGAACGAGAGAGAGTGAACGAGAGAGAGAGAGTGAACGAGAGAGAGAGAGAGTGGACGAGAGAGAGAGAGTGAACGAGAGAGAGAGAGTGAACGAGAGAGAGAGAGTGAACGAGAGAGAGAGAGTGAACGAGAGAGAGAGTGAACGAGAGAGAGAGTGAACGAGAGAGAGAGAGTGAACGAGAGAGAGAGTGAACGAGAGAGAGAGAGAGTGAACGAGAGAGAGAGTGAACGAGAGAGAGAGAGTGAACGAGAGAGAGAGAGAGTGAACGAGAGAGAGAGAGAGAGAGTGAACGAGAGAGAGAGAGTGAACGAGATAGAGAGAGAGTGAACGAGATAGAGAGAGAGTGAACGAGATAGAGAGAGAGTGAACGAGATAGAGAGAGAGTGAACGAGAGAGAGAGTGAAATAGAGAGAGAGTGAACGAGATAGAGAGAGAGTGAACGAGAGAGAGAGTGAACGAGAGAGAGAGTGAACGAGAGAGAGAGAGTGAACGAGAGAGAGAGTGAACGAGAGAGAGAGAGTGAACGAGAGAGAGAGAGTGAACGAGAGAGAGAGTGAACGAGAGAGAGAGTGAACGAGAGAGAGAGTGAACGAGAGAGAGAGTGAACGAGAGAGAGAGTGAACGAGAGAGAGTGAACGAGAGAGAGTGAACGAGAGAGAGAGAGTGAATGAGAGAGAGAGAGTGAATGAGAGAGAGAGAGTGAACGAGAGAGAGAGAGAGTGAACGAGAGAGAGAGAGAGTGAACGAGAGAGAGAGAGTGAACGAGAGAGAGAGAGTGAATGAGAGAGAGAGAGTGAACGAGAGAGAGAGAGAGTGAACGAGAGAGAGAGAGTGAACGAGAGAGAGAGAGTGAACGAGAGAGAGAGAGTGAACGAGAGAGGGAGAGTGAACGAGAGAGAGAGAGTGAACGAGAGAGAGAGAGAGTGAACGAGAGAGAGAGAGAGTGAACGAGAGAGAGAGAGTGAACGAGAGAGAGAGTGAACGAGAGAGAGAGAGAGAGAGTGAACGAGAGAGAGAGAGTGAACGAGAGAGAGAGTGAGAGTGAACGAGAGAGAGAGAGTGAACGAGAGAGAGAGAGTGAACGAGAGAGAGAGTGAACGAGAGAGAGAGTGAACGAGAGAGAGAGAGTGAACGAGAGTGAACGAGAGAGAGAGAGAGAGAGTGAACGAGAGAGAGAGAGAACGAGAGAGAGAGAGTGAATGAGAGAGAGAGAGAGTGAACGAGAGAGAGAGAGTGAAAGAGAGAGAGAGTGAACGAGAGAGAGTGAATGAGAGATTGAGTGAACGAGAGAGAGTGAACGAGAGAGAGAGAGAGAGAACGAGAGAGAGGGTGAACGAGAGAGAGAGAGAGAGTGAACGAGAGAGAGAGAGAGAGAGAGAGAGAGAGAGAACGAGAGAGAGAGAGAGAACGAGAGAGAGAGAGAGAACGAGAGAGAGAGAGTGAATGAGAGAGAGAGAGTGAACGAGAGAGAGAGAGAGAACGAGAGAGAGAGAGAGAGTGAACGAGAGAGAGAGAGAGAGAGTGAACGAGAGAGAGAGTGAACGAGAGAGAGAGAGAACGAGAGAGTGAACGAGAGAGAGAGAGAGTGAACGAGAGAGAGAGAGAGTGAACGAGAGAGAGAGAGAGTGAACGAGAGAGAGAGAGAGTGAACGTGAGAGAGAGAGTGAACGAGAGAGAGAGAGTGAACGAGAGAGAGAGAGAGAGAGTGAACGAGAGAGAGAGAGAGTGTGAACGAGAGAGAGAGAGAGTGAACGAGAGAGAGTGAACGAGAGAGAGAGTGAGAGTGAACGAGAGAGAGAGCGAACGAGAGAGAGAGAGTGAACGAGAGAGAGTGAACGAGAGAGAGTGAACGAGAGAGAGTGAACGAGAGAGAGTGAACGAGAGAGAGAGAGAGAACAAGAGAGAGAGAGAGAACGAGAGAGAGTGAACGAGAGAGAGAGAACGAGAGAGAGAGTGAACGAGAGAGAGAGAGAGAGAGAGAGTGAACGAGAGAGTGAACGAGAGAGAGAGTGAACGAGAGAGAGAGAGAGAGAGTGAACGAGAGAGAGAGAGAGAGTGAGTGAACGAGAGAGAGAGAGTGAACGAGAGAGAGAGAGTGAGTGAACGAGAGAGTGAACGAGAGAGAGAGAGAGAGTGAACGAGAGAGAGAGTGAACGAGAGAGAGAGAGTGGACGAGAGAGTGAACGAGAGAGAGAGTGAGAGTGAACGAGAGAGAGAGTGAGAGTGAACGAGAGAGAGAGTGAGAGTGAACGAGAGAGAGAGTGAACGAGAGAGAGAGTGAACGAGAGTGAGAGTGAACGAGAGAGAGAGTGAACGAGAGAGAGAGTGAACGAGAGAGAGAGTGAACGAGAGAGAGAGTGAACGAGAGAGAGAGAGTGTGAACGAGAGAGAGAGAGAGTGTGAACGAGAGAGAGGGAGAGAACGAGAGAGAGAGTGAACGAGAGAGAGAGAGAGAGTGAACGAGAGAGTCAACGAGAGAGAGAGTGAACGAGAGAGAGTCAACGAGAGAGAGTGAACGAGAGAGAGCGTGAACGAGAGCGAGTGAACGAGAGAGAGAGCGAGTGAACGAGAGAGAGAGAGCGATGTGAACGAGAGAGTGAACGAGAGAGAGAGCGAGTGAACGAGAGAGAGCGAGTGAACGAGAGAGTGAACGAGAGAGAGAGAGAGAGTGAACGAGAGAGAGAGAGAGTGAACGAGAGAGAGTGAGAGAATGAGAGAGAGAGAACGAGAGAGAGAGAGAACGAGAGAGAGAGAGAGTGAGAGAGTGAACGAGAGAGAGAGAGAACGAGAGAGAGAGAGAGTGAACGAGAGAGAGAGAGTGAACGAGAGAGAGAGCGAGAGAACGAGAGAGAGAGAGAGAGAGAACGAGAGAGAGAATGAGATAGAGAGTGAACGAGAGAGAGAGAGAGTGAACGAGAGAGAGATAGTGAACGAGAGAGAGAGAGTGAACGAGAGAGAGAGAGTGAACGAGAGAGTGAACGAGAGAGAGTGAACGAGAGAGTGAACGAGAGAGAGAGAGTGAACGAGAGAGTGAACGAGAGAGAGAGAGAGTGAACGAGAGAGAGAGAGAGAGAGAGAGTGAACGAGAGAGAGAGTGAACGAGAGAGAGAGTGAACGAGAGAGAGAACGAGAGAGAGAGAGAGAGCGACCGAGAGAGAGAGTGTGAACGAGAGAGAGAGAGAGAGAGAGTGAACGAGAGAGAGAGAGAGAACGAGAGAGAGAGAGTGAACGGGAGAGAGTGAACGAGAGAGAGAGAGTGAACGAGAGAGAGAGAGTGAACGAGAGAGAGAGTGAACGAGAGAGAGAGAGAGTGAACGAGAGAGAGTGAACGAGAGAGAGTGAACGAGAGAGAGTGAACGAGAGAGAGTGAACGAGAGAGAGTGAACGAGAGAGAGAGAGAGTGAACGAGAGAGAGAGAGTGAACGAGAGAGAGAGTGAACGAGAGAGAGAGAGAGTGCACGAGAGAGAGAGTGAACGAGAGAGAGAGAGAGTGAACGAGAGAGAGTGAACGAGAGAGAGAGAGTGAACGAGAGAGAGAGAATGAGAGAGAGAGTGAACGAGAGAGAGAGAGAGTGAACGAGAGAGTGAACGAGAGAGAGAGAGAGTGAACGAGAGAGAGAGAGAGAGTGAACGAGAGAGAGTGAACGAGAGAGAGAGAGTGAACGAGAGAGAGAGTGAACGAGAGAGAGTGAACGAGAGAGAGCGTGAACGAGAGAGAGAGTGAACGAGAGAGAGAGTGAACGAGAGAGAGAGAGAATGAGAGAGAGAGTGAACGAGAGAGAGTGAACGAGAGAGAGTGAACGAGAGAGAGTGAACGAGAGAGAGTGAACGAGAGCGAGTGAACGAGAGAGAGAGCGAGTGAACGAGAGAGAGAGCGAGTGAACGAGAGAGTGAGCGAGAGAGAGAGAGTGAACGAGAGAGAGAGAGAGTGAACAAGAGAGAGAGAGAGAGTGAACGAGAGAGAGAGAGAGAGAGAGAGAGTGAACGAGAGAGAGAGAGAGTGAACGAGAGAGAGAGAGTGAACGAGAGAGAGAGAGAATGAGAGAGAGAGAACGAGAGAGAGAGAGAACGAGAGAGAGAGTGAACGAGAGAGTGAACGAGAGAGAGTGAACGAGAGAGAGAGAGTGAACGAGAGAGAGAGAGAGAACGAGAGAGAGAGAGTGAACGAGAGAAAGTGAACGAGAGAGAGAGAGTGAACGAGAGAGAGAGTGAACGAGAGAGAGAGAACGAGAGAGAGAGAGAACGAGAGAGCGTGAACGAGAGAGAGTGAACGAGAGAGTGAACGAGAGAGAGAGTGAACGAGAGAGAGAGTGAACGAGAGAGAGAGTGAACGAGAGAGAGAGTGAACGAGAGAGAGAGTGAACGAGAGAGAGAGTGAACGAGAGAGAGAGAGAACGAGAGAGAGAGTGAACGAGAGTGAGAGTGAACGAGAGAGAGTGAGCGAGAGAGAGAGAGAGTGAACGAGAGAGAGAGTGAACGAGAGAGAGCGTGAACGAGAGAGAGTGAACGAGAGAGAGCGTGAACGAGAGAGAGTGAACGAGAGAGAGAGAGGGTGAACGAGAGAGAGAGAGAGAGAGAGTGAACGAGAGAGAGAGAACGAGAGAGAGAGAGTGAACGAGAGAGAGAGAGTGAACGAGAGAGAGAGAGTGAACGAGAGAGAGAGAGTGAACGAGAGAGAGAGAGAGTGAACGAGAGAGAGAGAGTGAACGTGAGAGAGTGAACGAGAGAGAGAGAGTGAACGAGAGAGAGAGAGAGAACGAGAGAGTGAATGAGAGAGAGAGTGAACGAGAGAGAGAGAGTGAACGAGAGAGAGAGAACGAGAGAGAGAGAGTGAACGAGAGAGAGAGAGTGAACGAGAGAGAGAGAGTGAACGAGAGAGAGAACGAGAGAGAGAGAGAGAGTGAACGAGCGAGAGAGTGAACGAGAGAGAGAGAGTGAACGAGAGAGAGAGTGAACGAGAGAGAGAGAGTGAACGAGAGAGAGAGAGTGAACGAGAGAGAGAGTGAACGAGAGAGAGAGAGAGAGAGTGAACGAGAGAGTGAACGAGAGAGAGAGAGAGAGGGTGAACGAGAGAGAGAGTGAACGAGAGAGAGAGTGAACGAGAGAGAGAGAGAGTGAACGAGAGAGAGAGAGTGAACGAGAGAGAGAGAGTGAACGAGAGAGAGAGAGTGAACGAGAGAGAGAGAGTGAACGAGAGAGAGAGAGTGAACGAGAGAGAGAGCGAGTGAACGAGAGAGAGAGCGAGTGAACGAGAGAGAGAGCGAGTGAACGAGAGAGAGAGAGTGAACGAGAGAGAGCGTGAACGAGAGAGAGAGAGTGAACGAGAGAGAGAGTGAACGAGAGAGAGAGAGTGAACGAGAGAGAGAGAGAGTGAACGAGAGAGAGAGAGAGTGAACGAGAGAGAGAGAGTGAACGAGAGAGAGAACGAGAGAGAGAGTGAACGAGAGAGAGAACGAGAGAGAGAGTGACCGAGAGAACGAGAGAGAGAGAGTGACCGAGAGAGAGAACGAGAGAGAGAGAGAGAGTGAACGAGAGAGAGAACGAGAGAGAGAGAGAGTGAACGAGAGAGAGTGAACGAGAGAGAGAGAGAGTGAACGAGAGAGAGAGAGAACGAGAGAGAGAGAGAGTTAACGAGAGAGAGAGTGAACGAGAGAGAGAGTGGACGAGAGAGAGAGTGGATGAGAGAGAGAGAGAGTGAACGAGAGAGAGAGAGAGAGA
>JARGYO010000893.1:22500-29917 GCA_029206835.1 Rana muscosa
GGAGAGAGAGTGAACGAGAGAGAGAGAGAGTGAACGAGAGAGAGAGAGAGTGAACGAGAGAGAGAGAGAGAGAACGAGAGAGAGAGAGAGAGAGTGAACGAGAGAGAGAGAGTGAACGAGAGAGAGAGAGAGAGTGAACGAGAGAGAGAGAGAGTGAACGAGAGAGAGAGAGTGAACGAGAGAGAGAGAGTGAACGAGAGAGAGCGAGTGAACGAGAGAGAGAGCGAGAGAACGAGAGAGAGAACGAGAGAGAGAGAACGAGAGAGAGAACGAGAGAGAGAACGAGAACGAGAGAACGAGAGAGTGAACGAGAGAGAGAGAGAGTGAACGAGAGAGAGAGTGAACGAGAGAGAGAGAGTGAACGAGAGAGAGAGTGAACGAGAGAGAGAGAGAGTGAACGAGGGAGAGAGAGTGAACGAGAGAGAGAGTGAACGAGAGAGAGAGTGAACGAGAGAGAGAGTGAACGAGAGAGAGAGTGAACGAGAGAGAGAGAGAGAGAGTGAACGAGAGAGAGAGAGAGTGAACGAGAGAGAGAGAGAGAGAGAGAGTGAACGAGAGAGAGAGAGAGTGAACGAGAGAGAGAGTGAACGAGAGAGAGAGAGAACGAGAGAGAGAGAGAGAGTGAACGAGAGAGAGAGTGAACGAGAGAGAGAGTGAACGAGAGAGAGAGAGTGAACGAGAGAGAGTGAGAGATGTGAACGAGAGAGAGAGAGAGTGAACGAACGAGAGAGAGAGAGAGTGAACGAACGAGAGAGAGAGAGAGAGTGAACGAGAGAGAGAGAGTGAACGAGAGAGAGAGAGAGAACGAGAGAGAGAGAGTGAACGAGAGAGAGAGAGTGAACGAGAGAGAGAGTGAACGAGAGAGAGAGAGAGTGAACGAGAGAGAGAGAGAGTGTGAACGAGAGAGAGAGAGAGTGAACGAGAGAGAACGAGAGAGAGAGAACGAGAGAGAGAGAGAGAGTGAACGAGAGAGAGAGAGTGAACGAGAGAGAGTGAACGAGAGAGAGTGAACGAGAGAGAGAGTGAACGAGAGAGAGTGAACGAGAGAGAGAGAGAGAGTGAACGAGAGAGAGAGTGAACGAGAGAGAGAGAGTGAACGAGAGAGAGAGAGTGAACGAGAGAGAGAGTGAACGAGAGAGAGAGAGAGTGAACGAGAGAGAGAGAGTGAACGAGAGAGAGAGAGAGAACGAGAGAGAGAGAGTGAACGAGAGAGAGAGAGAGTGAACGAGAGAGAGAGAGTGAACGAGAGAGAGAGAGTGAACGAGAGAGAGAGTGAACGAGAGAGAACGAGAGAGTGAACGAGAGAGAGAGAGAGAGAGTGAACGAGAGAGAGAGAGAGTGAACGAGAGAGAGAGAGTGAACGAGAGAGAGAGTGAACGAGAGAGAGAGTGAACGAGAGAGAGAGAGAGAACGAGAGAGAGAGAGAGAGAGAACGAGAGAGAGAGAGTGAGAGTGAACGAGAGAGAGAGAGTGAACGAGAGAGAGAGAGAGTGAACGAGAGAGAGATAGAGAGTGAACGAGAGAGAGAGAGAGTGAACGAGAGAGAGAGAACGAGAGAGAGAGAGAACGAGAGAGAGAGAGAGAGAACGAGAGAGAGAGAGTGAACGAGAGAGAGAGAGAACGAGAGAGAGAGTGAACGAGAGAGAGAGAGAGAGAACAAGAGAGTGAATGAGAGAGAGAGAGTGAACGAGAGAGAGTGAACGAGAGAGAGAGAGTGAACGAGAGAGAGAGAGAGTGAACGAGAGAGAGAGTGTGAACGAGAGAGAGAGTGAGTGAACGAGAGAGAGAGAGAGAGAGTGAACGAGAGAGAGAGTGAGTGAACGAGAGAGAGAGTGAACGAGAGACGAGAGAGAGTGAACGAGAGAGAGAGTGAACGAGAGAGAGTGAACGAGAGAGAGAGTGAGAGTGAACGAGAGAGAGAGTGAGAGTGAACGAGAGAGTGAACGAGAGTGAGAGTGAATGAGAGAGAGAGTGAACGAGAGAGAGAGAGTGTGTGAACGAGAGAGAGAGAGTGAACGAGAGAGAGAGAGAGAGAACGAGAGAGAGAGAGTGAACGAGAGAGAGAGTGAGTGAACGAGAGAGAGTCAACGAGAGAGAGAGAGTGAACGAGAGAGAGTCAACGAGAGAGAGTGAACGAGAGAGAGCGTGAACGAGAGCGAGTGAACGAGAGAGAGCGAGTGAACGAGAGAGAGAGCGAGTGAACGAGAGAGTGAACGAGAGAGAGAGAGTGAACGAGAGAGAGAGAGTGAACGAGAGAGAGAGTGAGAGAATGAGAGAGAGAGAACGAGAGAGAGAGAACGAGAGAGAGAGTGAGAGAGTGAACGAGAGAGAGAGAGTGAACGAGAGAGAGAGAGTGAACGAGAGAGAGAGAGTGAACGAGAGAGAGAGAGAGTGAACGAGAGAGAGAGTGAACGAGAGAGAGAGAGAGAGTGAACGAGAGAGAGAGTGAACGAGAGAGAGAGAGAGAGAGAACGAGAGAGAGAGTGAACGAGAGAGAGAGTGAACGAGAGAGAGAGTGAACGAGAGAGAGAGAGTGAACGAGAGAGAGAGAGTGAACGAGAGAGAGTGAACGAGAGAGAGTGAACGAGAGAGAGAGTGAACGAGAGAGAGTGAACGAGAGAGAGAGAGTGAACGAGAGAGAGAGAGTGAACGAGAGAGAGAGAGTGAACGAGAGAGAGAGAGTGACCGAGAGTGAACGAGAGAGAGAGAGAGTGAACGAGAGAGTGAACGAGAGAGAGAGTGAACGAGAGAGAGAGCGAGTGAACGAGAGAGTGAACGAGAGAGAGTGAACGAGAGAGTGAACGAGAGAGAGAGTGAACGAGAGAGTGAACGAGAGAGAGAGTGAACGAGAGAGTGAACGAGAGAGAGAGAGTGAACGAGAGAGAGAGAGAGTGAACGAGAGAGAGAGAGAGTGAACGAGAGAGAGAGTGAACGAGAGAGAGAGAGAGAGTGAACGAGAGAGAGAGAGTGAACGAGAGAGAGAGAGAGAGAGAGTGAACGAGAGAGAGAGTGAACGAGAGAGAGAGAGAGAGAGTGAACGAGAGAGAGAGAGAGAGAGTGAACGAGAGAGAGTGAACGAGAGAGAGAGAGTGAACGAGAGAGAGAGCGAGTGAACGAGAGAGAGTGAACGAGAGAGAGAGAGAGAGAGTGAACGAGAGAGTGAACGAGAGAGAGAGAGTGAACGAGAGAGTGAACGAGAGAGAGAGAGAGAGAGTGAACGAGAGAGTGAACGAGAGAGAGAGAGAGTGAACGAGAGAGTGAACGAGAGAGTGAACGAGAGAGTGAACGAGAGAGAGAACGAGAGAGAGAGAACGACCGAGAGAGAGAGTGAACGAGAGAGAGAGAGAACGAGAGAGAGAGAGAACGACCGAGAGAGAGAACGACCGAGAGAGAGAGTGAACGAGAGAGAGAGAGAACGAGAGAGAGAGAGAACGACCGAGAGAGAGAGTGAACGAGAGAGAGAGTGAACGAGAGAGAGAGAGTTTACGAGAGAGAGTGAACGAGAGAGAGAGAGAGTGAACGAGAGAGAGAGAGTGAACGAGAGTGAACGAGAGAGAGAGAGAGTGAACGAGAGAGAGAGAGTGAACGAGAGAGAGTGAACGAGAGAGAGTGAACGAGAGAGAGAGTGAACGAGAGAGAGAGAGGTGAACGAGAGAGAGAGAGTGAACGAGAGAGAGAGAGAGTGAACGAGAGAGACAGAACGAGAGAGAGAGTGAACGAGATAGAGAGAGAGTGAACGAGAGAGAGAGTGAACGAGAGAGAGAGAGTGAACGAGAGAGAGAGAGTGAACGAGAGAGAGAGAACGAGAGAGAGAGAGTGAACGAGAGAGAGAGTGAACGAGAGAGAGAGTGAACGAGAGAGAGTGAACGAGAGAGAGTGAACGAGAGAGAGAGTGAACGAGAGAGAGAGAGTGAACGAGAGAGAGAGTGAACGAGAGAGAGTGAACGAGAGAGAGAGAGAACGAGAGAGAGAGTGAACGAGAGAGAGAGAGTGAACGAGAGAGAGAGAGAGCGAGTGAACGAGAGAGAGTGAACGAGAGAGAGCGAGTGAACGAGAGAGTGAACGAGAGAGAGAGTGAACGAGAGAGAGAGTGAACGAGAGAGAGAGAGAGAGAGAGAACGAGAGAGAGAGAGAGTGTGAACGAGAGAGAGAGAGAGTGAACGAGAGAGAGAGAGAGAGTGAACGAGAGAGAGAACGAGAGAGAGAGAGTGAACGAGAGAGAGAGTGAACGAGAGAGAGAGTGAACGAGAGAGAGAGAGAGAGTGAACGAGAGAGAGAGAGTGAACGAGAGAGAGAGAGAGTGAACAAGGGAGAGTGAACGAGAGAGAGAGAGAGTGAACGAGAGAGAGAGAGAACGCGAGAGAGAGAGAACGAGAGAGAGAGTGAACGAGAGAGAGAGAACGAGAGAGAGTGAACGAGAGAGAGAGTGAACGAGAGAGAGAGTGAACGAGAGAGAGAGTGAACGAGAGAGAGAGTGAACGAGAGAGAGAGTGAACAAGGAGAGAGAGTGAACGAGAGAGAGAGAGAGAGTGAACGAGAGAGAGAGAGAACGAGAGAGAGAGAGAGTGAACGAGAGAGAGAGAGAACGCGAGAGAGAGAGAACGAGAGAGAGAGAACGAGAGAGAGAGAGAACGAGAGAGAGAGAACGAGAGAGAGTGAACGAGAGAGAGAGTGAACGAGAGAGAGAGAGTGAACGAGAGAGAGAGTGAACGAGAGAGAGAGTGAACGAGAGAGAGAGTGAACAAGAGAGAGAGTGAACGAGAGAGAGAGAGAGAGTGAACGAGAGAGAGAGAGAACGAGAGAGAGAGAGAGAGTGAACGAGAGAGAGAGAGAGAACGAGAGAGAGAGAGAGTGAACGAGAGAGAGAGAGTGAACGAGAGAGAGAGAGAGTGAACGAGAGAGAGTGAACGAGAGAGAGAGCGAGTGAACGAGAGAGTGAACGAGAGAGAGAGAGTGAACGAGAGAGAGAGAGAGAGAGTGAACGAGAGAGAGAGAGAGTGAACGAGAGAGAGAGAGTGAACGAGAGAGAGAGAGTGAACGAGAGAGTGAACGAGAGAGAGAGAGAGAACGAGAGAGAGAACGAGAGAGAGAGAGAGTGAACGAGAGAGAGAGTGAACGAGAGAGAGTGAACGAGAGAGAGAGTGAACGAGAGAGAGAGTGAACGAGAGAGAGAGAGCGAGACAGTGAACGAGAGAGAGAGAACGAGAGAGTGAACGAGAGAGAGAGAGAGTGAACGAGAGAGAGAGAGTGAACGAGAGAGAGAGAGAGAGTGAACGAGAGAGAGAGAGTGAACGAGAGAGAGAGGGAGAGTGAACGAGAGAGAGAGAGAGAGAGTGAACGAGAGAGAGAGTGAACGAGAGAGAGAGAGAGAGTGAATGAGAGAGAGAGTGAACGAGAGAGAGAGAGTGAACATGAGAGAGTGAACGAGAGAGAGAGAGAGAGAGTGAACGAGAGAGAGAGAGAGAGAGTGAACGAGAGAGAGTGAACGAGAGAGAGAGAGAGAGTGAATGAGAGAGAGAGTGAACGAGAGAGAGAGAGTGAACATGAGAGAGTGAACGAGAGAGAGAGAGCGAGTGAACGAGAGAGTGAACGAGAGAGAGAGAACGAGAGAGTGAACGAGAGAGAGAGAGAGAACGAGAGTGAACGAGAGAGAGAACGAGAGAGAGAGTGACCGAGAGAACGAGAGAGAGAGTGAACGAGAGAGAGAGAGAGAGTGAACGAGAGAGAGAGAGAGAGAGTGAACGAGAGAGAGAGAGAGTGAACGAGAGAGAGAGTGAACGAGAGAGAGAGTGAACGAGAGAGAGAGAGAGTGAACGAGAGAGAGAGAGTGAACGAGAGAGAGAGTGAACGAGAGAGAGAGAGTGAACGAGAGAGAGAGAGTGAACGAGAGAGAGAGTGAACGAGAGAGAGAGTGAACGAGAGAGAGTGAACGAGAGAGAGAGTGAACGAGAGAGAGAGAGTGAACGAGAGAGAGAGAGAGTGAACGAGAGAGAGAGAGTGAACGAGAGAGTGAACGAGAGAGAGAGAGAGTGAACGAGAGAGAGAGTGAACGAGAGAGAGTGAACGAGAGAGAGAGAGTGAACGAGTGAACGAGAGAGAGAGAGTGAACGAGAGAGAGAGAGAGAGAGTGAACGAGAGAGAGAGAGTGAATGAGAGAGAGAGAGAGAGTGAACGAGAGAGAGAGTGAATGAGAGAGTGAACGAGAGAGAGAGTGAACGAGAGAGAGAGAGAGTGAACGAGAGAGAGAGAGTGAACGAGAGAGAGAGAGTGAACGAGAGAGAGAGCGAGTGAACGAGAGAGAGTGAACGAGAGAGAGAGCGAGTGAACGAGAGAGTGAACGAGAGAGAGAGTGAACGAGAGAGAGAGTGAACGAGAGAGAGTGAACGAGAGAGAGAGAGTGAACGAGAGAGAGAGAGTGAACGAGAGAGAGAGAGAACGAGAGAGAGAGAGTGAACGAGAGAGAGAGAGAGTGAACGAGAGAGAGAGAGAGTGAACGAGAGAGAGAGAGAGTGAACGAGAGAGAGAGTGAACGAGAGAGAGAGTGAACGAGAGAGAGAGTGAACGAGAGAGTGAACGAGAGAGAGAGAACGAGAGAGAGAGAGAACGAGAGAGAGAGAGAGCGTGAATGAGAGAGAGAGAGTGAACGAGAGAGAGAGAGAGAGAGAACGAGAGAGAGAACGAGAGAGAGAGAACGAGAGAGAGAACGAGAGAGAGAGAGTGAACGAGAGAGAGAGAGAGAGTGAACGAGAGAGAGAGAGAGTGAACGAGAGAGAGAGAGTGAACGAGAGAGAGAGAGTGAACAAGAGAGAGAGAGAGTGAACGAGAGAGAGAGAACGAGAGAGAGAGAGAGAGAGTGAACGAGAGAGTGAGTGAACGAGAGAGAGAGTGAAGGAGAGAGAGTGTGAACGAGAGAGAGTGTGAACGAGAGAGAGTGTGAACGAGAGAGAGAGTGAACGAGAGAGAGAGTGAACGAGAGAGAGTGAACGAGAGAGAGAGAGAGAGTGAACGAGAGAGAGAGTGAACGATTGAGAGAGAGTGAACGAGAGAGAGTGAACGAGAGAGAGCGAGTGAACGAGAGAGAGCGAGAGAGCGAGAGAGAGAACGAGAGAGAGAATGAGAGAGAGAGAACGAGAGAGAGAGAACGAGAGAGAGAGAGAACGAGAGAGAGAGAACGAGAGAGAGAGAACGAGAGAGAGAACGAGAACGAGAGAACGAGAGAGAGAGAGAACGAGAGAGAGAGAGTGAACGAGAGAGTGAACGAGAGAGAGAGAGTGAGTGAACGAGAGAGAGAGAGAGTGAACGAGAGAGAGAGAGTGAATGAGAGAGAGAGAGAGTGAACGAGAGAGAGAGAGAACGAGAGAGAGAGAGTGAACGAGAGAGAGAGAGAGTGAACGAGAGAGAGTGAACGAGAGAGAGA
>JARGYO010000894.1:0-61682 GCA_029206835.1 Rana muscosa
GATCATCCCCTAGCGGGTCACTTTGGGATTCACAAGACGGCTAATTCGATCTCCCGTACATTCTGGTGGCCAAACTTGAAGAACGACTGCAAGAAATATGTAAGATCTTGTATTTCATGCCTTCGGAATAAGACAGACAGAGCCAGAACTTGGGGTCTACTTGAGCCCCTTCCTGTACCTGAGAAACCATGGAGCATGATCTCCATGGATTTTATAGTAGAACTTCCCCATCTGAAGACTTCACTACCATTTTCGTTGTGGTTGTTCGTTTGACCAAAATGGCCCACTTTGTACCTCTGCAAGGAACTCCTTCTGCCCCGGAGACTGCCTCAACTTTTATCAAGGAGATTGTAAGGTTGCATGGCATCCCTGACAGCATAGTTTCTGATCGAGGGGTGCAGTTCACTTCTAGATTTTGGAGGGCCTTATGTGAAACTTTGAACATTGAACTCCGCCTCTCCACAGCTTATCACCCACAAACTAATAGACAGACTGAAAGGGTCAATCAAACCCTTGAACAGTACCTACGATGCTTTTCTTCTTTTGCACAGGATGACCGGCTATCACTTCTTCCACTCGCGGAATTTTCATACAATAATTCCACCCATTCGGCAACCAAACAGTCACCTTTTTTCGCCAATTATGGATACCATCCTTCTTTCTTGCCTGAGCTGCCTATTGATTCTTCTGTACCTGCCGTACAAGACAGGTTGAACTTCCTTAACTTTAACTACCAATTACTGCAGGATACAATCTCCAAGACCCAGGCAGATAATAAAAAGTTCTTCGACAAGAAGAGAAGAGGCAATTTGAATCTTGAACCTTTTCCAGTACCTCGCTGCCCGTCTGCTACCGAACCCGGCCACCCTTGTGATCCTGCACCAGCCTCCTGCTTGGCTTAACGCTGTCTCCAGTGCCTGTGCTAGCTGTCCATCCTACCAGCTTTCCTGAGTCCAGTTCCTTACCAGATGCTCTGCCTGCATCTCCACGTCTGCAACTCAGCTGACAAGTTCTGCACGCAACTACAGGCTCTCGTGTAACTCCTCACCCTAGGTCTGTCCCATCCTCAGTGGGGCTTGGGTTGGAGATACAAGGGAGGCCGACCTCGTCATTCCAGACTCCTACCAGGTACGTGACAGTACCAGTCAGCCAGAGATGGAGTCTGGAAGGGAGGCCTCTCCACCGAAGGACATTTACCAAACTATTTCTGCGCTCTCAAATATTGTGCAGAAGTTACAAGAGCGGGTCACTTTGGGATTCACAAGACGGCTAATTTGATCTCCCGTACATTCTGGTGGCCAAACTTGATGCACGACTGCAAGAAATATGTAAGATCTTGTATTTCATGCCTTCGGAATAAGACAGACAGAGCCAGAACTTGGGGTCTACTTGAGCCCCTTCCTGTACCTGAGAAACCATGGAGCATGATCTCCATGGATTTTATAGTAGAACTTCCCCCATCTGAAGACTTCACTACCATTTTCGTTGTGGTTGATCGTTTGACCAAAATGGCCCACTTTGTACCTCTGCAAGGAACTCCTTCTGCCCCGGAGACTGCCTCAACTTTTATCAAGGAGATTGTAAGGTTGCATGGCATCCCTGACAGCATAGTTTCTGATCGAGGGGTGCAGTTCACTTCTAGATTTTGGAGGGCCTTATGTGAAACTTTGAACATTGAAGTCCGCCTCTCCACAGCTTATCACCAACAAACTAATGGACAGACTGATAGGGTCAATCAAACCCTTGAACAGTACCTACGATGCTTTTCTTCTTTTGCGCAGGATGACTGGCTATCACTTCTCCCACTCGCGGAATTTTCATACAATAATTCCACCCATTCGGCAACCAAACAGTCACCTTTTTTCGCCAATTATGGATACCATCCTTCTTTCTTGCCTGAGCTGCCTATTGATTCTTCTGTACCTGCCGTACAAGACAGGTTGAACTTCCTTAACTCCAACTACCAATTACTGCAGGATACAATCTCCAAGACCCAGGCAGATAATAAAAAGTTCTTCGACAAGAAGAGAAGAGGCAATTTGAATCTTGAACCTTTTCCAGTACCTCGCTGCCCGTCTGCTACCGAACCCGGCCACCCTTGTGATCCTGCACCAGCCTCCTGCTTGGCTTAACGCTGTCTCCAGTGCCTGTGCTAGCTGTCCATCCTACCAGCTTTCCTGAGTCCAATTCCTTACCAGATGCTCTGCCTGCATCTCCACGTCTGCAACTCAGCTGAAAAGTTCTGCACGCAACTACAGGCACTCGTGTAACTCCTCACCCTAGGTCTGTCCCATCCTCAGTGGGGCTTGGGTTGGAGATACAAGGGAGGCCGACCCCGTCATTCCAGACTCCTAGCAGGTACGTGACAGTACCAGTCAGCCAGAGATGGAGTCTGGAAGGGAGGCCTCTCCACCGAAGGACATTTACCAAACTATTTCTGCGCTCTCAAATATTGTGCAGAAGTTACAAGAGAATCTTGGTCGCATGGAAGAGCGACTTCCGCATGAGGTGACCGTCCCTGCAGTAATTGGTAGTTGGAGTTAAGGAAGTTCAACCTGTCTTGTACGGCAGGTACAGAAGAATCAATAGGCAGCTCAGGCAAGAAAGAAGGATGGTATCCATAATTGGCGAAAAAAGGTGACTGTTTGGTTACCGAATGGGTGGAATTATTGTATGAAAATTCCGCGAGTGGGAGAAGTGATAGCCAGTCATCCTGTGCAATAGAAGAAAAGCATCGTAGGTACTGTTCAAGGGTTTGATTGACCCTTTCAGTCTGTCCATTAGTTTGTGGGTGATAAGATGTGAAGAGGCGGAGTTCAATGTTCAAAGTTTCACATAAGGCCCTCCAAAATCTAGAAGTGAACTGCACCCCTCGATCAGAAACTATGCTGTCAGGGATGCCATGCAACCTTACAATCTCCTTGATAAAAGTTGAGGCAGTCTCAGGGGCAGAAGGAGTTCTTTGCAGAGGTACAAAGTGGGCCATTTTGGTCAAACGATCAACCACAACGAAAATGGTAGTAAAGTCTTCAGATGGGGGAAGTTCTACTATAAAATCCATGGAGATCATGCTCCATGGTTTCTCAGGTACAGGAAGGGGCTCAAGTAGACCCCAAGTTCTGGCTCTGTCTGTCTTATTCCGAAGGCATGAAATACAAGATCATACATATTTCTTGCAGTCGTTCATCAAGTTTGGCCACTAGAATGTCCGGGAGATCAAATTAGCCGTCTTGTGAATCCCAAAGTGACCCGCTCTTGTAACTTCTGCACAATATTTGAGAGCGCAGAAATAGTTTGGTAAATGTCCTTCGGTGGAGAGGCCTCCCTTCCAGACTCCATCTCTTGCTGACTGGTACTGTCACGTACCTGGTAGGAGTCTGGAATGACGAGGTCGGCCTCCCTTGTATCTCCAACCCAAGCCCCACTGAGGATGGGACAGACCTAGGGTGAGGAGTTACACGAGTGCCTGTAGTTGCGTGCAGAACTTGTCAGCTGAGTTGCAGACGTGGAGATGCAGGCAGAGCATCTGGTAAGGAACTGGACTCAGGAAAGCTGGTAGGATGGACAGCTAGCACAGGCACTGGAGACAGTGTTAAGCCAAGCAGGAGGCTGGTGCAGGATCACAAGGGTGGCCGGGTTCGGTAGCAGACGGGCAGCAAGGTACTGGAAAAGGTTCAAGATTCAAATTGCCTCTTCTCTTCTTGTCGAAGAACTTTTTATTATCTGCCTGGGTCTTGGAGATTGTATCCTGCAGTAATTGGTAGTTGGAGTTAAGGAAGTTCAACCTGTCTTGTACGGCAGGTACAGAAGAATCAATAGGCAGCTCAGGCAAGAAAGAAGGATGGTATCCATAATTGGCGAAAAAAGGTGACTGTTTGGTTGCCGAATGGGTGGAATTATTGTATGAAAATTCCGCGAGTGGGAGAAGTGATAGCTAGTCATCCTGTGCAAAGAAGAAAAGCATCGTAGGTACTGTTCAAGGGTTTGATTGACCCTTTCAGTCTGTCCATTAGTTTGTGGGTGATAAGCTGTGGAGAGGCGGAGTTCAATGTTCAAAGTTTCACATAAAGCCCTCCAAAATCTAGAAGTGAACTGCACCCCTCGATCAGAAACTATGCTCTCAGGGATGCCATGCAACCTTACAATCTCCTTGATAAAAGTTGAGACAGTCTCCGGGGCAGAAGGAGTTCCTTGCAGAGGTACAAAGTGGGCCATTTTGGTCAAACGATCAACCACAACGAAAATGGTAGTGAAGTCTTCAGATGGGGGAAGTTCTACTATAAAATCCATGGAGATCATGCTCCATGGTTTCTCAGGTACAGGAAGGGGCTCAAGTAGACCCCAAGTTCTGGCTCTGTCTGTCTTATTCCGAAGGCATGAAATACAAGATCTTACATATTTCTTGCAGTCGTTCATCAAGTTTGGCCACCAGAATGTACGGGAGATCAAATTAGCCGTCTTGTGAATCCCAAAGTGACCCGCTAGGGGATGATCATGACATCGCCCTAGGACGGCAACTCTGAACTGTTCTGGGACCTGCAGTAATTGGTAGTTGGAGTTAAGGAAGTTCAACCTGTCTTGTACGGCAGGTACAGAAGAATCAATAGGCAGCTCAGGCAAGAAAGAAGGATGGTATCCATAATTGGCGTAAAAAGGTGACTGTTTGGTTACCGAATGGGTGGAATTATTGTATGAAAATTCCGCGAGTGGGAGAAGTGATAGCCAGTCATCCTGTGCAAAAGAAGAAAAGCATCGTAGGTACTGTTCAAGGGTTTGATTGATGGCCTTGCAGAGGTACAAAGTGGGCCATTTTTGGTCAAACGATCAACCACAACGAAAATGGTAGTGAAGTCTTCAGATGGGGGAAGTTCTACTATAAAATCCATGGAGATCATGCTCCATGGTTTCTCAGGTACAGGAAGGGGGCCAATTATGGATACCATCCTTCTTTCTTGCCTGAGCTGCCTATTGATTCTTCTGTACCTGCCGTACAAGACAGGTTGAACTTCCTTAACTCCAACTACCAATTACTGCAGGATACAATCTCCAAGACCCAGGCAGATAATAAAAAGTTCTTCGACAAGAAGAGAAGAGGCAATTTGAATCTTGAACCTTTTCCAGTACCTCGCTGCCCGTCTGCTACCGAACCCGGCCACCCTTGTGATCCTGCACCAGCCTCCTGCTTGGCTTAACGCTGTCTCCAGTGCCTGTGCTTGCTGTCCATCCTACCAGCTTTCCTGAGTCCAGTTCCTTACCAGATGCTCTGCCTGCATCTCCACGTCTGCAACTCAGCTGACAAGTTCTGCACGCAACTACAGGCACTCGTGTAACTCCTCACCCTAGGTCTGTCCCATCCTCAGTGGGGCTTGGGTTGGAGATACAAGGGAGGCCGACCTCGTCATTCCAGACTCCTACCAGGTACGTGACAGTACCAGTCAGCCAGAGATGGAGTCTGGAAGGGAGGCCTCTCCACCGAAGGACATTTACCAAACTATTTCTGCGCTCTCAAATATTGTGCAGAAGTTACAAGAGCGGGTCACTTTGGGATTCACAAGACGGCTAATTTGATCTCCCGTACATTCTAGTGGCCAGCTTATTACCCACAAACTAATGGACAGACTGAAAGGGTCAATCAAACCCTTGAACAGTACCTACGATGCTTTTCTTCTTTTGCGCAGGATGACTGGCTATCACTTCTCCCACTCGCGGAATTTTCATACAATAATTCCACCCATTCGGCAACCAAACAGTCACCTTTTTTCGTCAATTATGGATACCATCCTTCTTTCTTGCCTGAGCTGCCTATTGATTCTTCTGTACCTGCCGTACAAGACAGGTTGAACTTCCTTAACTCCACTACCAATTACTGCAGGATACAATCTCCAAGACCCAGGCAGATAATAAAAAGTTATTCGACAAGAAGAGAAGAGGCAATTTGAATCTTGAACCTTTTCCAGTACCCTCGCTGCCCGTCTGCTACCGAACCCGGCCACCCTTGTGATCCTGCACCAGCCTCCTGACCCCTGACCACTGACCCCTTTTCCCAGCAAACTGCCGAATCCATGCTTGACAAATTACAGCAAGGGCCAAGGCCTGTTGAAGATTACGTAACCTGACTTTCGTGTTTGGAGCGCAGATACCCAATGGAATCACTCTGCACTTCGTCACCAGTTCCGTCTAGGACTTTCTGACACCGTAAAAGATGAACTTGCCAGAGTGGGAATACCCGCGTCCCTGGAAGATCTGATAAATTTAACTATTCAGATCGATCGGCGGTTTCGAGAAAGGCAATCGGAAAAATCTAAAGGGACTCTTTCTGTGGTTTCAAGGCCAGCCGCCCCTGCTCCTCTACCTGTTCCTTCCCCCAGAAGGAGGGAACAGCATAAAGGCACCTCACAGCAGTTTTCGTAGGTTACCTCTTTCTCCTGCTGAACGTCTACGTCGAGTCCAAGGCAGTCTGTGTCTCTACTGCGGGGAGGTTTGGCCACTTCATACGAACTTGTCCGTCAGAGACCTGCAGGATCTCTTCCCGTCAGCCTCTTGTGATGCATCTCCCTGGGAAGGATCAGTCACATGTCTCTCTTCCCATCAAGCTTCAGCTCCCCGAAAAGACGGTTTCAGTACTTGCAATCATAGACTCTGGGGCCTGCAGCTGTTTTGTGGACTCTGCATTTGCTTCTCTTCAGCAGCTGCCCTTGGGTACCAAGAGGCAAGGGGTTCCATGTCCATCTGGCTGACGGCTCCGGTATTAAATCAGGCCCGGTTACTCAGGGGACCTTGCCTATTCTCTGCCAGACTTCTTCAGGCCATAGCGAACTCCTCCGTTTGGATGTCATAGCTTCTCCCATGTTTCCCGTTATCCTCGGCATTCCATGGTTGAAGGCACACAACCCTCACGTTGACTGGCTTACCGGAGATATCTCTTTTTCGTCCAACTACTGCCAGACGCACTGCCTCTTGGGAGGAACTGTCAACTCCACGCACCTCCTGGGTATCCACCCTGACCATGAAGCCTCTAAAACTGATCCCGGTTGCTTATCACGAATTTCTGGACGTCTTTAATAAAAAGGGTGCAGACACTCTTCCACCTCATAGAACTTACGATTGCCCCATTGAACTTCTACCGGGAGCCGAGATCCCGTTTGGTCGGATTTACCCTCTCTCTGAGCCTGAATTGGAAGCCCTGCGTACCTATATCGACGAGAGCCTTGAAAAGCAGTTCATTCGGCCTTCCACTTCACCAGCAGGAGCCGGTATTTTCTTCGTTGAGAAAAAAGACCACACCTTGAGGCCATGTGTGGACTATCGTGACCTTAACAGGGGTCACTGTCAAGAATCGGTACCCTCTTCCTCTGATTCCCGAACTATTCCAGAGGCTGCAAGGGGCACGAGTGTTCTCCAAACTGGACTTGAGGGGTGCCTATAATCTTGTCAGAATCAGGGAGGGAGACGAATGGAAGACGGCCTTCCGGACACGTTTTGGCCACTTTGAGTATTTAGTCATGCCATTCGGGCTCTGCAATGCTCCAGCCACATTCCAGCATCTGGTAAACGATTTTTTTCGGGACTTTCTTGATTTATTCGTCATCGTGTATCTGGATGACATCCTTGTATTCTCTGAAACTTTAGAATCCCATCGGACTCATGTAAAAAAGGTATTAGCTCGATTGCGGGAACACTGACTTTACGCAAAGGCTGAAAAATGCGACTTTGAAAAGCAAGTTGTGCATTTCCTAGGGCTTGTCATCTCCGCCGAAGGAATCTCCATGGACCCTTAGAAAGTCGCTTCTGTCTTGGAATGGTCTGCTCCTACTGACAGAAAAGCTGTACAGAGGTTCGTGGGGTTTGCTAACTTTTATAGAACATTTATTAAGGACTTTTCTGGCATCATCACTCCCATTACTCAGCTAACGAAACAGCATGTTCCCTTTCGATGGACCCCAGAGGCTCAGACAGCGTTTGAACAGTTGAAAGCCTTATTCACCTCAGCTCCCATCTTGAAACATCCCGATCCCTCCTTAGCTTATGTTTTGGAGGTAGACGCCTCGGAAAATGCAGTTGAGGCTATTATTTCCCAACGCCAAGGGCCCAAATCATTGCTCCACCCTGTGGCCTTCTTCTCTAAAAAATTAAATCCTTCCGAAAGGAATTATGATGTTGGTGACCGAGAGCTACTGGCTATCAAGGCCGCTCTTGAAGAATGGCGTTACCTTTTGGAGGGAGCTTCTCACCCAATTCTTATCTTCACAGATCACAAGAATCTTGAGTATTTGAAGACAGCTAAACGCCTAAGACCTCAGCAGGCAAGATGGGCACTTTTTTTCTCTCGTTTCATGTTTCATATAACCTACCGTCCTGGCTCAAAGAACGGGAAACCAGATGCCTTGTCCCGCATGTTCAGTGATCCAGTTGTATCCTCGGAACCTGATACTATTTTACCAGCCAATAATTTTTTACTTCTTCAGGCGGATCTGATGTCACATATAAGAAAATATGTGGAAGACCAACCGCCTTCCAAGGACCTGGCTCTTCAACTAAGGGATGGCCTGTACTAAGAGGCCTATTTGTCAAAGAGGCAAATCTTTATCCCAGAACAGTTCAGAGTTGCCGTCCTAGGGCGATGTCATGATCATCCCCTAGCGGGTCACTTTGGGATTCACAAGACGGCTAATTCGATCTCCCGTACATTCTGGTGGCCAAACTTAAAGAACGACTGCAAGAAATATGTAAGATCTTGTATTTCATGCCTTCGGAATAAGACAGACAGAGCCAGAACTTGGGGTCTACTTGAGCCCCTTCCTGTACCTGAGAAACCATGGAGCATGATCTCCATGGATTTTATAGTAGAACTTCCCCCATCTGAAGACTTCACTACCATTTTCGTTGTGGTTGTTCGTTTGACCAAAATGGCCCACTTTGTACCTCTGCAAGGAACTCCTTCTGCCCCGGAGACTGCCTCAACTTTTATCAAGGAGATTGTAAGGTTGCATGGCATCCCTGACAGCATAGTTTCTGATCGAGGGGTGCAGTTCACTTCTAGATTTTGGAGGGCCTTATGTGAAACTTTGAACATTGAACTCCGCCTCTCCACAGCTTATCACCCACAAACTAATAGACAGACTGAAAGGGTCAATCAAACCCTTGAACAGTACCTACGATGCTTTTCTTCTTTTGCACAGGATGACTGGCTATCACTTCTTCCACTCGCGGAATTTTCATACAATAATTCCACCCATTCGGCAACCAAACAGTCACCTTTTTTCGCCAATTATGGATACCATCCTTCTTTCTTGCCTGAGCTGCCTATTGATTCTTCTGTACCTGCCGTACAAGACAGGTTGAACTTCCTTAACTCCAACTACCAATTACTGCAGGATACAATCTCCAAGACCCAGGCAGATAATAAAAAGTTCTTCGACAAGAAGAGAAGAGGCAATTTGAATCTTGAACCTGGAGATAAGGTCTGGCTTTCCACAGCGAACTTGAAACTAAGTTGCCCCTCGAGGAAGCTTGGCCCAAGATTTTTGGGGCCTTTTCCAGTACCTCGCTGCCCGTCTGCTACCGATCCCGGCCACCCTTGTGATCCTGCACCAGCCTCCTGCTTGGCTTAACGCTGTCTCCAGTGCCTGTGCTAGCTGTCCATCCTACCAGCTTTCCTGAGTCCAGTTCCTTACCAGATGCTCTGCCTGCATCTCCACGTCTGCAACTCAGCTGACAAGTTCTGCACGCAACTACAGGCTCTCGTGTAACTCCTCACCCTAGGTCTGTCCCATCCTCAGTGGGGCGTGGGTTGGAGATACAAGGGAGGCCGACCTCGTCATTCCAGACTCCTACCAGGTACGTGACAGTACCAGTCAGCCAGAGATGGAGTCTGGAAGGGAGGCCTCTCCACCGAAGGACATTTACCAAACTATTTCTGCGCTCTCAAATATTGTGCAGAAGTTACAAGAGCGGGTCACTTTGGGATTCACAAGACGGCTAATTTGATCTCCCGTACATTCTGGTGGCCAAACTTGATGCACGACTGCAAGATATATGTAAGATCTTGTATTTCATGCCTTCGGAATAAGACAGACAGAGCCAGAACTTGGGGTCTACTTGAGCCCCTTCCTGTACCTGAGAAACCATGGAGCATGATCTCCATGGATTTTATAGTAGAACTTCCCCCATCTGAAGACTTCACTACCATTTTCGTTGTGGTTGATCGTTTGACCAAAATGGCCCACTTTGTACCTCTGCAAGGAACTCCTGCCCCGGAGACTGCCTCAACTTTTATCAAGGAGATTGTAAGGTTGCATGGCATCCCTGACAGCATAGTTTCTGATCGAGGGGTGCAGTTCACTTCTAGATTTTGGAGGGCCTTATGTGAAACTTTGAACATTGAACTCCGCCTCTCCACAGCTTATCACCAACAAACTAATGGACAGACTGAAAGGGTCAATCAAACCCTTGAACAGTACCTACGATGCTTTTCTTCTTTTGCGCAGGATGACTGGCTATCACTTCTCCCACTCGCGGAATTTTCATACAATAATTCCACCCATTCGGCAACCAAACAGTCACCTTTTTTCGCCAATTATGGATACCATCCTTCTTTCTTGCCTGAGCTGCCTATTGATTCTTCTGTACCTGCCGTACAAGACAGGTTGAACTTCCTTAACTCCAACTACCAATTACTGCAGGATACAATCTCCAAGACCCAGGCAGATAATAAAAAGTTCTTCGACAAGAAGAGAAGAGGCAATTTGAATCTTGAACCTTTTCCAGTACCTCGCTGCCCGTCTGCTACCGAACCCGGCCACCCTTGTGATCCTGCACCAGCCTCCTGCTTGGCTTAACGCTGTCTCCAGTGCCTGTGCTAGCTGTCCATCCTACCAGCTTTCCTGAGTCCAGTTCCTTACCAGATGCTCTGCCTGCATCTCCACGTCTGCAACTCAGCTGAAAAGTTCTGCACGCAACTACAGGCACTCGTGTAACTCCTCACCCTAGGTCTGTCCCATCCTCAGTGGGGCTTGGGTTGGAGATACAAGGGAGGCCGACCCCGTCATTCCAGACTCCTACCAGGTACGTGACAGTACCAGTCAGCCAGAGATGGAGTCTGGAAGGGAGGCCTCTCCACCGAAGGACATTTACCAAACTATTTCTGCGCTCTCAAATATTGTGCAGAAGTTACAAGAGCGGGTCACTTTGGGATTCACAAGACGGCTAATTTGATCTCCCGTACATTCTGGTGGCCAAATTTGATGAACGACTGCAAGAAATATGTAAGATCTTGTATTTCATGCCTTCGGAATAAGACAGACAGAGCCAGAACTTGGGGTTTACTTGAGCCCCTTCCTGTACCTGAGAAACCATGGAGCATGATCTCCATGGATTTTATAGTAGAACTTCCCCCATCTGAAGACTTCACTACCATTTTCGTTGTGGTTGATCGTTTGACCAAAATGGCCCACTTTGTACCTCTGCAAGGAACTCCTTCTGCCCCGGAGACTGCCTCAACTTTTATCAAGGAGATTGTAAGGTTGCATCGCATCCCTGACAGCATAGTTTCTGATCGAGGGGTGCAGTTCACTTCTAGATTTTGGAGGGCCTTATGTGAAACTTTGAACATTGAACTCCGCCTCTCCACAGCTTATCACCCACAAACTAATAGACAGACTGAAAGGGTCAATCAAACCCTTGAACAGTACCTACGATGCTTTTCTTCTTTTGCACAGGATGACTGGCTATCACTTCTCCCACTCGCGGAATTTTCATACAATAATTCCACCCATTCGGCAACCAAACAGTCACCTTTTTTCGCCAATTATGGATACCATCCTTCTTTCTTGCCTGAGCTGCCTATTGATTCTTCTGTACCTGCCGTACAAGACAGGTTGAACTTCCTTAACTCCAACTACCAATTACTGCAGGATACAATCTCCAAGACCCAGGCAGATAATAAAAAGTTCTTCGACAAGAAGAGAAGAGGCAATTTGAATCTTGAACCTGGAGATAAGGTCTGGCTTTCCACAGCGAACTTGAAACTAAGTTGCCCCTCGAGGAAGCTTGGCCCAAGATTTTTGGGGCCTTTTCCAGTCAAGAGAAAGATTAATGCATTAGCATTCGAATTAGTGTTACCCAAGAACCTGAGAATCCACCCAGTATTCCATGTTTCTTTGTTGAAGCCTACAGTGCCAAATCCTTTCCCAAATCAGATTTCTGAAACCCCTCCACCGCTACTTATCGAAGGGAATGAGGAATTTGAGGTGGAGGCCGTATTGGACTGTAGGAAGAGAGGTAACCAAACACAGTTTCTCATTAAATGGAAAGGCTACGGGCCGGAAGAAAGTTCCTGGGAACCAGCTTCTGATGTGCATGCTCCAAGACTGGTACGAGCTTTCTTTCTACGCCACCCGGAAAAAGAGGTCATGAGGGGCATCCAGAGTCTGCCCCTAAGGGGGGGCAATGTAAGGAAGCTGCCGGGAATCCGTCTGCGCATGCGCGCATTCGTCAACAGTCTCGGAATGCTGGCGCGCGCATCCCCAGTACGCAGCGGCCTTTCCGGAGTACCATTGCGCATGCGTGTGCGCAATTCGCGCATGCGCGTGCGCACGGGCAACGTGCGCGCGCAGGAGCACGCTCCTAATTCCCTTTGGCACCAGCCTGCCTACTTAAAGGATGCTCTGACTTCTGACAAGTGCTGACTGGTCTTCAGCAAGTACCCTGATACCTGAACTCTGTTTAAACCTGGCTTGATCCCTGTTGCTGAACCTTGGCTTCCCTTTGACCTTGCTTCCGGACTTGAATACTTGATTACTGGTTCCTGATCTCGGCTTCCCATCTGACCTCCCTCCTGCATGTGCCTTGTACCTCGCTGCCCGTCTGCTACCGAACCCGGCCACCCTTGTGATCCTGCACCAGCCTCCTGCTTGGCTTAACGCTGTCTCCAGTGCCTGTGCTAGCTGTCCATCCTACCAGCTTTCCTGAGTCCAGTTCCTTACCAGATGCTCTGCCTGCATCTCCACGTCTGCAACTCAGCTGACAAGTTCTGCACGCAACTACAGGCTCTCGTGTAACTCCTCACCCTAGGTCTGTCCCATCCTCAGTGGGGCTTGGGTTGGAGATACAAGGGAGGCCGACCTCGTCATTCCAGACTCCTACCAGGTACGTGACAGTACCAGTCAGCCAGAGATGGAGTCTGGAAGGGAGGCCTCTCCACCGAAGGACATTTACCAAACTATTTCTGCGCTCTCAAATATTGTGCAGAAGTTACAAGAGCGGGTCACTTTGGGATTCACAAGACGGCTAATTTGATCTCCCGTACATTCTGGTGGCCAAACTTGATGCACGACTGCAAGAAATATGTAAGATCTTGTATTTCATGCCTTCGGAATAAGACAGACAGAGCCAGAACTTGGGGTCTACTTGAGCCCCTTCCTGTACCTGAGAAACCATGGAGCATGATCTCCATGGATTTTATAGTAGAACTTCCCCCATCTGAAGACTTCACTACCATTTTCGTTGTGGTTGATCGTTTGACCAAAATGGCCCACTTTGTACCTCTGCAAGGAACTCCTTCTGCCCCGGAGACTGCCTCAACTTTTATCAAGGAGATTGTAAGGTTGCATGGCATCCCTGACAGCATAGTTTCTGATCGAGGGGTGCAGTTCACTTCTAGATTTTGGAGGGCCTTATGTGAAACTTTGAACATTGAACTCCGCCTCTCCACAGCTTATCACCAACAAACTAATGGACAGACTGAAAGGGTCAATCAAACCCTTGAACAGTACCTACGATGCTTTTCTTCTTTTGCGCAGGATGACTGGCTATCACTTCTCCCACTCGCGGAATTTTCATACAATAATTCCACCCATTCGGCAACCAAACAGTCACCTTTTTTCGCCAATTATGGATACCATCCTTCTTTCTTGCCTGAGCTGCCTATTGATTCTTCTGTACCTGCCGTACAAGACAGGTTGAACTTCCTTAACTCCAACTACCAATTACTGCAGGATACAATCTCCAAGACCCAGGCAGATAATAAAAAGTTCTTCGACAAGAAGAGAAGAGGCAATTTGAATCTTGAACCTTTTCCAGTACCTCGCTGCCCGTCTGCTACCGAACCCGGCCACCCTTGTGATCCTGCACCAGCCTCCTGCTTGGCTTAACGCTGTCTCCAGTGCCTGTGCTAGCTGTCCATCCTACCAGCTTTCCTGAGTCCAGTTCCTTACCAGATGCTCTGCCTGCATCTCCACGTCTGCAACTCAGCTGAAAAGTTCTGCACGCAACTACAGGCACTCGTGTAACTCCTCACCCTAGGTCTGTCCCATCCTCAGTGGGGCTTGGGTTGGAGATACAAGGGAGGCCGACCCCGTCATTCCAGACTCCTACCAGGTACGTGACAGTACCAGTCAGCCAGAGATGGAGTCTGGAAGGGAGGCCTCTCCACCGAAGGACATTTACCAAACTATTTCTGCGCTCTCAAATATTGTGCAGAAGTTACAAGAGCGGGTCACTTTGGGATTCACAAGACGGCTAATTTGATCTCCCGTACATTCTGGTGGCCAAATTTGATGAACGACTGCAAGAAATATGTAAGATCTTGTATTTCATGCCTTCGGAATAAGACAGACAGAGCCAGAACTTGGGGTTTACTTGAGCCCCTTCCTGTACCTGAGAAACCATGGAGCATGATCTCCATGGATTTTATAGTAGAACTTCCCCCATCTGAAGACTTCACTACCATTTTCGTTGTGGTTGATCGTTTGACCAAAATGGCCCACTTTGTACCTCTGCAAGGAACTCCTTCTGCCCCGGAGACTGCCTCAACTTGTATCAAGGAGATTGTAAGGTTGCATGGCATCCCTGACAGCATAGTTTCTGATCGAGGGGTGCAGTTCACTTCTAGATTTTGGAGGGCCTTATGTGAAACTTTGAACATTGAACTCCGCCTCTCCACAGCTTATCACCCACAAACTAATGGACAGACTGAAAGGGTCAATCAAACCCTTGAACAGTACCTACGATGCTTTTCTTCTTTTGCACAGGATGACTGGCTATCACTTCTCCCACTCGCGGAATTTTCATACAATAATTCCACCCATTCGGCAACCAAACAGTCACCTTTTTTCGCCAATTATGGATACCATCCTTCTTTCTTGCCTGAGCTGCCTATTGATTCTTCTGTACCTGCCGTACAAGACAGGTTGAACTTCCTTAACTCCAACTACCAATTACTGCAGGATACAATCTCCAAGACCCAGGCACATAATAAAAAGTTCTTCGACAAGAAGAGAAGAGGCAATTTGAATCTTGAACCTGGAGATAAGGTCTGGCTTTCCACAGCGAACTTGAAACTAAGTTGCCCCTCGAGGAAGCTTGGCCCAAGATTTTTGGGGCCTTTTCCAGTCAAGAGAAAGGTTAATGCATTAGCATTCGAATTAGTGTTACCCAAGAACCTGAGAATCCACCCAGTATTCCATGTTTCTTTGTTGAAGCCTACAGTGCCAAATCCTTTCCCAAATCAGATTTCTGAAACCCCTCCACCGCTACTTATCGAAGGGAATGAGGAATTTGAGGTGGAGGCCGTATTGGACTGTAGGAAGAGAGGTAACCAAACACAGTTTCTCATTAAATGGAAAGGCTACGGGCCGGAAGAAAGTTCCTGGGAACCAGCTTCTGATGTGCATGCTCCAAGACTGGTACGAGCTTTCTTTCTACGCCACCCGGAAAAAGAGGTCATGAGGGGCATCCAGAGTCTGCCCCTAAGGGGGGCAATGTAAGGAAGCTGCCGGGAATCCGTCTGCGCATGCGCGCATTCGTCAACAGTCTCGGAATGCTGGCGCGCGCATCCCCAGTACGCAGCGGCCTTTCCGGAGTACCATTGCGCATGCGTGTGCGCAATTCGCGCATGCGCGTGCGCACGGGCAACGTGCGCGCGCAGGAGCACGCTCCTAATTCCCTTTGGCACCAGCCTGCCTACTTAAAGGATGCTCTGACTTCTGACAAGTGCTGACTGGTCTTCAGCAAGTACCCTGATACCTGAACTCTGTTTAAACCTGGCTTGATCCCTGTTGCTGAACCTTGGCTTCCCTTTGACCTTGCTTCCGGACTTGAATACTTGATTACTGGTTCCTGATCTCGGCTTCCCATCTGACCTCCCTCCTGCCTGTGCCTTGTACCTCGCTGCCCGTCTGCTACCGAACCCGGCCACCCTTGTGATCCTGCACCAGCCTCCTGCTTGGCTTAACGCTGTCTCCAGTGCCTGTGCTAGCTGTCCATCCTACCAGCTTTCCTGAGTCCAGTTCCTTACCAGATGCTCTGCCTGCATCTCCACGTCTGCAATTCAGCTGACAAGTTCTGCACGCAACTACAGGCTCTCGTGTAACTCCTCACCCTAGGTCTGTCCCATCCTCAGTGGGGCTTGGGTTGGAGATACAAGGGAGGCCGACCTCGTCATTCCAGACTCCTACCAGGTACGTGACAGTACCAGTCAGCCAGAGATGGAGTCTGGAAGGGAGGCCTCTCCACCGAAGGACATTTACCAAACTATTTCTGCGCTCTCAAATATTGTGCAGAAGTTACAAGAGAATCTTGGTCGCATGGAAGAGCGACTTCCGCATGAGGTGACCGTCCCTGCAGTAATTGGTAGTTGGAGTTAAGGAAGTTCAACCTGTCTTGTACGGCAGGTACAGAAGAATCAATAGGCAGCTCAGGCAAGAAAGAAGGATGGTATCCATAATTGGCGAAAAAAGGTGACTGTTTGGTTACCGAATGGGTGGAATTATTGTATGAAAATTCCGCGAGTGGGAGAAGTGATAGAGAGAACAGGTAGAGGAGCAGGGGCGGCTGGCCTTGAAACCACAGAAAGAGTCCCTTTAGATTTTTCCGATTGCCTTTCTCGAAACCGCCGATCGATCTGAATAGTTAAATTTATCAGATCTTCCAGGGACGCGGGTATTCCCACTCTGGCAAGTTCATCTTTTACGGTGTCAGAAAGTCCTAGACGGAACTGGTGACGAAGTGCAGAGTGATTCCATTGGGTATCTGCGCTCCAAACACGAAAGCCAGTTACGTAATCTTCAACAGGCCTTGGCCCTTGCTGTAATTTGTCAAGCATGGATTCGGCAGTTTGCTGGGAAAAGGGGTCAGTGGTCAGGGGTCAGGAGGCTGGTGCAGGATCACAAGGGTGGCCGGGTTCGGTAGCAGACGGGCAGCGAGGTACTGGAAAAGGTTCAAGATTCAAATTGCCTCTTCTCTTCTTGTCGAATAACTTTTTATTATCTGCCTGGGTCTTGGAGATTGTATCCTGCAGTAATTGGTAGTTGGAGTTAAGGAAGTTCAACCTGTCTTGTACGGCAGGTACAGAAGAATCAATAGGCAGCTCAGGCAAGAAAGAAGGATGGTATCCATAATTGACGAAAAAAGGTGACTGTTTGGTTGCCGAATGGGTGGAATTATTGTATGAAAATTCCGCGAGTGGGAGAAGTGATAGCCAGTCATCCTGCGCAAAAGAAGAAAAGCATCGTAGGTACTGTTCAAGGGTTTGATTGACCCTTTCAGTCTGTCCATTAGTTTGTGGGTGATAAGCTGGCCACTAGAATGTACGGGAGATCAAATTAGCCGTCTTGTGAATCCCAAAGTGACCCGCTCTTGTAACTTCTGCACAATATTTGAGAGCGCAGAAATAGTTTGGTAAATGTCCTTCGGTGGAGAGGCCTCCCTTCCAGACTCCATCTCTGGCTGACTGGTACTGTCACGTACCTGGTAGGAGTCTGGAATGACGAGGTCGGCCTCCCTTGTATCTCCAACCCAAGCCCCACTGAGGATGGGACAGACCTAGGGTGAGGAGTTACACGAGTGCCTGTAGTTGCGTGCAGAACTTGTCAGCTGAGTTGCAGACGTGGAGATGCAGGCAGAGCATCTGGTAAGGAACTGGACTCAGGAAAGCTGGTAGGATGGACAGCAAGCACAGGCACTGGAGACAGCGTTAAGCCAAGCAGGAGGCTGGTGCAGGATCACAAGGGTGGCCGGGTTCGGTAGCAGACGGGCAGCGAAGTACTGGAAAAGGTTCAAGATTCAAATTGCCTCTTCTCTTCTTGTCGAAGAACTTTTTATTATCTGCCTGGGTCTTGGACCATCCTTCTTTCTTGCCTGAGCTGCCTATTGATTCTTCTGTACCTGCCGTACAAGACAGGTTGAACTTCCTTAACTCCAACTACCAATTACTGCAGGTCCCAGAACAGTTCAGAGTTGCCGTCCTAGGGCGATGTCATGATCATCCCCTAGCGGGTCACTTTGGGATTCACAAGACGGCTAATTTGATCTCCCGTACATTCTAGTGGCCAAACTTGATGAACGACTGCAAGAAATATGTATGATCTTGTATTTCATGCCTTCGGAATAAGACAGACAGAGCCAGAACTTGGGGTCTACTTGAGCCCCTTCCTGTACCTGAGAAACCATGGAGCATGATCTCCATGTATTTTATAGTAGAACTTCCCCCATCTGAAGACTTCACTACCATTTTCGTTGTGGTTGATCGTTTGACCAAAATGGCCCACTTTGTACCTCTGCAAAGAACTCCTTCTGCCCCGGAGACTGCCTCAACTTTTATCAAGGAGATTGTAAGGTTGCATGGCATCCCTGACAGCATAGTTTCTGATCGAGGGGTGCAGTTCACTTCTAGATTTTGGAGGGCCTTATGTGAAACTTTGAACATTGAACTCCGCCTCTCCACAGCTTATCACCCACAAACTAATGGACAGACTGAAAGGGTCAATCAAACCCTTGAACAGTACCTACGATGCTTTTCTTCTATTGCACAGGATGACTGGCTATCACTTCTCCCACTCTCGGAATTTTCATACAATAATTCCACCCATTCGGTAACCAAACAGTCACCTTTTTTCGCCAATTATGGATACCATCCTTCTTTCTTGCCTGAGCTGCCTATTGATTCTTCTGTACCTGCCGTACAAGACAGGTTGAACTTCCTTAACTCCAACTACCAATTACTGCAGGGACGGTCACCTCATGCGGAAGTCGCTCTTCCATGCGACCAAGATTCTCTTGTAACTTCTGCACAATATTTGAGAGCGCAGAAATAGTTTGGTAAATGTCCTTCGGTGGGGAGGCCTCCCTTCCAGACTCCATCTCTGGCTGACTGGTACTGTCACGTACCTGGTAGGAGTCTGGAATGACGAGGTCGGCCTCCCTTGTATCTCCAACCCAAGCCCCACTGAGGATGGGACAGACCTAGGGTGAGGAGTTACACGAGTGCCTGTAGTTGCGTGCAGAACTTGTCAGCTGAGTTGCAGACGTGGAGATGCAGGCAGAGCATCTGGTAAGGAACTGGACTCAGGAAAGCTGGTAGGATGGACAGCTAGCACAGGCACTGGAGACAGCGTTAAGCCAAGCAGGAGGCTGGTGCAGGATCACAAGGGTGACCGGGTTCGGTAGCAGACGGGCAGCGAGGTACAAGGCACAGGCAGGAGGGAGGTCAGATGGGAAGCCGAGATCAGGAACCAGTAATCAAGTATTCAAGTCCGGAAGCAAGGTCAAAGGGAAGCCAAGGTTCAGCAACAGGGATCAAGCCAGGTTTAAACAGAGTTCAGGTATCAGGGTACTTGCTGAAGACCAGTCAGCACTTGTCAGAAGTCAGAGCATCCTTTAAGTAGGCAGGCTGGTGCCAAAGGGAATTAGGAGCGTGCTCCTGCGCGCGCACGTTGCCCGTGCGCACGCGCATGCGCGAATTGCGCACACGCATGCGCAATGGTTCTCCGGAAAGGCCGCTGCGTACTGGGGATGCGCGCGCCAGCATTCCGAGACTGTTGACGAATGCGCGCATGCGCAGACGGATTCCCGGCAGCTTCCTTACATTGCCCCCCCTTAGGGGCAGACTCTGGATGCCCCTCATGACCTCTTTTTCCGGGTGGCGTAGAAAGAAAGCTCGTACTAGTCTTGGAGCATGCACATCAGAAGCTGGTTCCCAGGAACTTTCTTCCGGCCCGTAGCCTTTCCATTTAATGAGAAACTGTGTTTGGTTACCTCTCTTCCTACAGTCCAATACGGCCTCCACCTCAAATTCCTCATTCCCTTCGATAAGTAGCGGTGGAGGGGTTTCAGAAATCTGATTTGGGAAAGGATTTGGCACTGTAGGCTTCAACAAAGAAACATGGAATACTGGGTGGATTCTCAGGTTCTTGGGTAACACTAATTCGAATGCTACTGCATTAATCTTTCTCTTGACTGGAAAAGGCCCCAAAAATCTTGGGCCAAGCTTCCTCGAGGGGCAACTTAGTTTCAAGTTTTCTGTGGAAAGCAAGACCTTATCTCCAGGTTCAAGATTCAAATTGCCTCTTATCTTCTTGTCGAAGAACTTTTTATTATCTGCCTGGGTCTTGGAGATTGTATCCTGCAGTAATTGGTAGTTGGAGTTAAGGAAGTTCAACCTGTCTTGTACGGCAGGTACAGAAGAATCAATAGGCAGCTCAGGCAAGAAAGAAGGATGGTATCCATAATTGGCGAAAAAGGTGACTGTTTGGTTGCCGAATGGGTGGAATTATTGTATGAAAATTCCGCGAGTGGGAGAAGTGATAGCCAGTCATCCTGTGCAAAAGAAGAAAAGCATCGTAGGTACTGTTCAAGGGTTTGATTGACCCTTTCAGTCTGTCCATTAGTTTGTGGGTGATAAGCTGTGGAGAGGCGGAGTTCAATGTTCAAAGTTTCACATAAGGCCCTCCAAAATCTAGAAGTGAACTGCACCCCTCGATCAGAAACTATGCTGTCAGGGATGCCATGCAACCTTACAATCTCCTTGATAAAAGTTGAGGCAGTCTCCGGGGCAGAAGGAGTTCCTTGCAGAGGTACAAAGTGGGCCATTTTGGTCAAACGATCAACCACAACGAAAATGGTAGTGAAGTCTTCAGATGGGGGAAGTTCTACTATAAAATCCATGGAGATCATGCTCCATGGTTTCTCAGGTACAGGAAGGGGCTCAAGTAAACCCCAAGTTCTGGCTCTGTCTGTCTTATTCCGAAGGCATGAAATACAAGATCTTACATATTTCTTGCAGTCGTTCATCAAATTTGGCCACCAGAATGTACGGGAGATCAAATTAGCCGTCTTGTGAATCCCAAAGTGACCCGCTCTTGTAACTTCTGCACAATATTTGAGAGCGCAGAAATAGTTTGGTAAATGTCCTTCGGTGGAGAGGCCTCCCTTCCAGACTCCATCTCTGGCTGACTGGTACTGTCACGTACCTGGTAGGAGTCTGGAATGACGGGGTCGGCGTCCCTTGTATCTCCAACCCAAGCCCCACTGAGGATGGGACAGACCTAGGGTGAGGAGTTACACGAGTGCCTGTAGTTGCGTGCAGAACTTTTCAGCTGAGTTGCAGACGTGGAGATGCAGGCAGAGCATCTGGTAAGGAACTGGACTCAGGAAAGCTGGTAGGATGGACAGCTAGCACAGGCACTGGAGACAGCGTTAAGCCAAGCAGGAGGCTGGTGCAGGATCACAAGGGTGGCCGGGTTCGGTAGCAGACGGGCAGCGAGGTACTGGAAAAGGTTCAAGATTCAAATTGCCTCTTCTCTTCTTGTCGAAGAACTTTTTATTATCTGCCTGGGTCTTGGAGATTGTATCCTGCAGTAATTGGTAGTTGGAGTTAAGGAAGTTCAACCTGTCTTGTACGGCAGGTACAGAAGAATCAATAGGCAGCTCAGGCAAGAAAGAAGGATGGTATCCATAATTGGCGAAAAAAGGTGACTGTTTGGTTGCCGAATGGGTGGAATTATTGTATGAAAATTCCGCGAGTGGGAGAAGTGATAGCCAGTCATCCTGCGCAAAAGAAGAAAAGCATCGTAGGTACTGTTCAAGGGTTTGATTGACCCTTTCAGTCTGTCCATTAGTTTGTTGGTGATAAGCTGTGGAGAGGCGGAGTTCAATGTTCAAAGTTTCACATAAGGCCCTCCAAAATCTAGAAGTGAACTGCACCCCTCGATCAGAAACTATGCTGTCAGGGATGCCATGCAACCTTACAATCTCCTTGATAAAAGTTGAGGCAGTCTCCGGGGCAGAAGGAGTTCCTTGCAGAGGTACAAAGTGGGCCATTTTGGTCAAACGATCAACCACAACGAAAATGGTAGTGAAGTCTTCAGATGGGGGAAGTTCTACTATAAAATCCATGGAGATCATGCTCCATGGTTTCTCAGGTACAGGAAGGGGCTCAAGTAGACCCCAAGTTCTGGCTCTGTCTGTCTTATTCCGAAGGCATGAAATACAAGATCTTACATATTTCATGCAGTCGTTCATCAAGTTTGGCCACCAGAATGTACGGGAGATCAAATTAGCCGTCTTGTGAATCCCAAAGTGACCCGCTCTTGTAACTTCTGCACAATATTTGAGAGCGCAGAAATAGTTTGGTAAATGTCCTTCGGTGGAGAGGCCTCCCTTCCAGACTCCATCTCTGGCTGACTGGTACTGTCACGTACCTGGTAGGAGTCTGGAATGACGAGGTCGGCCTCCCTTGTATCTCCAACCCAAGCCCCACTGAGGATGGGACAGACCTAGGGTGAGGAGTTACACGAGAGCCTGTAGTTGCGTGCAGAACTTGTCAGCTGAGTTGCAGACGTGGAGATGCAGGCAGAGCATCTGGTAAGGAACTGGACTCAGGAAAGCTGGTAGGATGGACAGCTAGCACAGGCACTGGAGACAGCGTTAAGCCAAGTAGGAGGCTGGTGCAGGATCACAAGGGTGGCCGGGTTCGGTAGCAGACGGGCAGCGAGGTACTGGAAAAGGCCCCAAAAATCTTGGGCCAAGCTTCCTCGAGGGGCAACTTAGTTTCAAGTTCGCTGTGGAAAGCCAGACCTTATCTCCAGGTTCAAGATTCAAATTGCCTCTTCTCTTCTTGTCGAAGAACTTTTTATTATCTGCCTGGGTCTTGGAGATTGTATCCTGCAGTAATTGGTAGTTGGAGTTAAGGAAGTTCAACCTGTCTTGTACGGCAGGTACAGAAGAATCAATAGGCAGCTCAGGCAAGAAAGAAGGATGGTATCCATAATTGGCGAAAAAAGGTGACTGTTCGGTTACCGAATGGGTGGAATTATTGTATGAAAATTCCGCGAGTGGGAGAAGTGATAGCCAGTCATCCTGTGCAATAGAAGAAAAGCATCGTAGGTACTGTTCAAGGGTTTGATTGACCCTTTCAGTCTGTTCATTAGTTTGTGGGTGATAAGCTGTGGAGAGGCGGAGTTCAATGTTCAAAGTTTCACATAAGGCCCTCCAAAATCTAGAAGTGAACTGCACCCCTCGATCAGAAACTATGCTGTCAGGGATGCCATGCAACCTTACAATCTCCTTGATAAAAGTTGAGGCAGTCTCCGGGGCAGAAGGAGTTCTTTGCAGAGGTACAAAGTGGGCCATTTTGGTCAAACGATCAACCACAACGAAAATGGTAGTGAAGTCTTCAGATGGGGGAAGTTCTACTATAAAATACATGGAGATCATGCTCCATGGTTTCTCAGGTACAGGAAGGGGCTCAAGTAGACCCCAAGTTCTGGCTCTGTCTGTCTTATTCCGAAGGCATGAAATACAAGATCATACATATTTCTTGCAGTCGTTCATCAAGTTTGGCCACTAGAATGTACGGGAGATCAAATTAGCCGTCTTGTGAATCCCAAAGTGACCCGCTAGGGGATGATCATGACATCGCCCTAGGACGGCAACTCTGAACTGTTCTGGGACCTGCAGTAATTGGTAGTTGGAGTTAAGGAAGTTCAACCTGTCTTGTACGGCAGGTACAGAAGAATCAATAGGCAGCTCAGGCAAGAAAGAAGGATGGTCCAAGACCCAGGCAGATAATAAAAAGTTCTTCGACAAGAAGAGAAGAGGCAATTTGAATCTTGAACCTTTTCCAGTACCTCGCTGCCCGTCTGCTACCGAACCCGGCCACCCTTGTGATCCTGCACCAGCCTCCTGCTTGGCTTAACGCTGTCTCCAGTGCCTGTGCTTGCTGTCCATCCTACCAGCTTTCCTGAGTCCAGTTCCTTACCAGATGCTCTGCCTGCATCTCCACGTCTGCAACTCAGCTGACAAGTTCTGCACGCAACTACAGGCACTCGTGTAACTCCTCACCCTAGGTCTGTCCCATCCTCAGTGGGGCTTGGGTTGGAGATACAAGGGAGGCCGACCTCGTCATTCCAGACTCCTACCAGGTACGTGACAGTACCAGTCAGCCAGAGATGGAGTCTGGAAGGGAGGCCTCTCCACCGAAGGACATTTACCAAACTATTTCTGCGCTCTCAAATATTGTGCAGAAGTTACAAGAGCGGGTCACTTTGGGATTCACAAGACGGCTAATTTGATCTCCCGTACATTCTAGTGGCCAGCTTATTACCCACAAACTAATGGACAGACTGAAAGGGTCAATCAAACCCTTGAACAGTACCTACGATGCTTTTCTTCTTTTGCGCAGGATGACTGGCTATCACTTCTCCCACTCGCGGAATTTTCATACAATAATTCCACCCATTCGGCAACCAAACAGTCACCTTTTTTCGTCAATTATGGATACCATCCTTCTTTCTTGCCTGAGCTGCCTATTGATTCTTCTGTACCTGCCGTACAAGACAGGTTGAACTTCCTTAACTCCAACTACCAATTACTGCAGGATACAATCTCCAAGACCCAGGCAGATAATAAAAAGTTATTCGACAAGAAGAGAAGAGGCAATTTGAATCTTGAACCTTTTCCAGTACCTCGCTGCCCGTCTGCTACCGAACCCGGCCACCCTTGTGATCCTGCACCAGCCTCCTGACCCCTGACCACTGACCCCTTTTCCCAGCAAACTGCCGAATCCATGCTTGACAAATTACAGCAAGGGCCAAGGCCTGTTGAAGATTACGTAACTGACTTTCGTGTTTGGAGCGCAGATACCCAATGGAATCACTCTGCACTTCGTCACCAGTTCCGTCTAGGACTTTCTGACACCGTAAAAGATGAACTTGCCAGAGTGGGAATACCCGCGTCCCTGGAAGATCTGATAAATTTAACTATTCAGATCGATCGGCGGTTTCGAGAAAGGCAATCGGAAAAATCTAAAGGGACTCTTTCTGTGGTTTCAAGGCCAGCCGCCCCTGCTCCTCTACCTGTTCTCTCTATCACTTCTCCCACTCGCGGAATTTTCATACAATAATTCCACCCATTCGGTAACCAAACAGTCACCTTTTTTCGCCAATTATGGATACCATCCTTCTTTCTTGCCTGAGCTGCCTATTGATTCTTCTGTACCTGCCGTACAAGACAGGTTGAACTTCCTTAACTCCAACTACCAATTACTGCAGGGACGGTCACCTCATGCGGAAGTCGCTCTTCCATGCGACCAAGATTCTCTTGTAACTTCTGCACAATATTTGAGAGCGCAGAAATAGTTTGGTAAATGTCCTTCGGTGGAGAGGCCTCCCTTCCAGACTCCATCTCTGGCTGACTGGTACTGTCACGTACCTGGTAGGAGTCTGGAATGACGAGGTCGGCCTCCCTTGTATCTCCAACCCAAGCCCCACTGAGGATGGGACAGACCTAGGGTGAGGAGTTACACGAGTGCCTGTAGTTGCGTGCAGAACTTGTCAGCTGAGTTGCAGACGTGGAGATGCAGGCAGAGCATCTGGTAAGGAACTGGACTCAGGAAAGCTGTTAGGATGGACAGCTAGCACAGGCACTGGAGACAGCGTTAAGCCAAGCAGGAGGCTGGTGCAGGATCACAAGGGTGGCCGGGTTCGGTAGCAGACGGGCAGCGAGGTACCAGGCACAGGCAGGAGGGAGGTCAGATGGGAAGCCGAGATCAGGAACCAGTAATCAAGTATTCAAGTCCGGAAGCAAGGTCAAAGGGAAGCCAAGGTTCAGCAACAGGGATCAAGCCAGGTTTAAACAGAGTTCAGGTATCAGGGTACTTGCTGAAGACCAGTCAGCACTTGTCAGAAGTAGGCAGGCTGGTGCCAAAGGGAATTAGGAGCGTGCTCCTGCGCGCGCACGTTGCCCGTGCGCACGCGCATGCGCGAATTGCGCACACGCATGCGCAATGGTACTCCGGAAAGGCCGCTGCGTACTGGGGATGCACGCGCCAGCATTCCGAGACTGTTGACGAATGCGCGCATGCGCAGACGGATTCCCGGCAGCTTCCTTACATTGCCCCCCTTAGGGGCAGACTCTGGATGCCCCTCATGACCTCTTTTTCCGGGTGGTGTAGAAAGAAAGCTCGTACCAGTCTTGGAGCATGCACATCAGAAGCTGGTTCCCAGGAACTTTCTTCCGGCTTTCCATTTAATGAGAAACTGTGTTTGGTTACCTCTCTTCCTACAGTCCAATACGGCCTCCACCTCAAATTCCTCATTCCCTTCGATAAGTAGCGGTGGAGGGGTTTCAGAAATCTGATTTGGGAAAGGATTTGGCACTGTAGGCTTCAACAAAGAAACATGGAATACTGGGTGGATTCTCAGGTTCTTGGGTAACACTAATTCGAATGCTACTGCATTAATCTTTCTCTTGACTGGAAAAGGCCCCAAAAAGCGAGGTACTGGAAAAGGCCCCAAAAATCTTGGGCCAAGCTTCCTCGAGGGGCAACTTAGTTTCAAGTTCGCTGTGGAAAGCCAGACCTTATCTCCAGGTTCAAGATTCAAATTGCCTCTTCTCTTCTTGTCGAAGAACTTTTTATTATCTGCCTGGGTCTTGGAGATTGTATCCTGCAGTAATTGGTAGTTGGAGTTAAGGAAGTTCAACCTGTCTTGTACGGCAGGTACAGAAGAATCAATAGGCAGCTCAGGCAAGAAAGAAGGATGGTATCCATAATTGACGAAAAAAGGTGACTGTTTGGTTGCCGAATGGGTGGAATTATTGTATGAAAATTCCGCGAGTGGGAGAAGTAATAGCCAGTCATCCTGCGCAAAAGAAGAAAAGCATCGTAGGTACTGTTCAAGGGTTTGATTGACCCTTTCAGTCTGTCCATTAGTTTGTGGGTGATAAGCTGGCCACTAGAATGTACGGGAGATCAAATTAGCCGTCTTGTGAATCCCAAAGTGACCCGCTCTTGTAACTTCTGCACAATATTTGAGAGCGCAGAAATAGTTTGGTAAATGTCCTTCGGTGGAGAGGCCTCCCTTCCAGACTCCATCTCTGGCTGACTGGTACTGTCACGTACCTGGTAGGAGTCTGGAATGACGAGGTCGGCCTCCCTTGTATCTCCAACCCAAGCCCCACTGAGGATGGGACAGACCTAGGGTGAGGAGTTACACGAGTGCCTGTAGTTGCGTGCAGAACTTGTCAGCTGAGTTGCAGACGTGGAGATGCAGGCAGAGCATCTGGTAAGGAACTGGACTCAGGAAAGCTGGTAGGATGGACAGCTAGCACAGGCACTGGAGACAGCGTTAAGCCAAGCAGGAGGCTGGTGCAGGATCACAAGGGTGGCCGGGTTCGGTAGCAGACGGGCAGCGATGTACTGGAAAAGGTTCAAGATTCAAATTGCCTCTTCTCTTCTTGTCGAAGAACTTTTTATTATCTGCCTGGGTCTTGGAGATTGTATCCTGCAGTAATTGGTAGTTGGAGTTAAGGAAGTTCAACCTGTCTTGTACGGCAGGTACAGAAGAATCAATAGGCAGCTCAGGCAAGAAAGAAGGATGGTATCCATAATTGGCGAAAAAAGGTGACTGTTTGGTTGCCGAATGGGTGGAATTATTGTATGAAAATTCCGCGAGTGGGAGAAGTGATAGCCAGTCATCCTGTGCAAAAGAAGAAAAGCATCGTAGGTACTGTTCAAGGGTTTGATTGACCCTTTCAGTCTGTCCATTAGTTTGTGGGTGATAAGCTGTGGAGAGGCGGAGTTCAGTGTTCAAAGTTTCACATAAGGCCCTCCAACATCTAGAAGTGAACTGCACCCCTCGATCAGAAACTATGCTGTCAGGGATGCCATGCAACCTTACAATCTCCTTGATAAAAGTTGAGGCAGTCTCCGGGGCAGAAGGAGTTCCTTGCAGAGGTACAAAGTGGGCCATTTTGGTCAAACGATCAACCACAACGAAAATGGTAGTGAAGTCTTCAGATGGGGGAAGTTCTACTATAAAATCCATGGAGATCATGCTCCATGGTTTCTCAGGTACAGGAAGGGGCTCAAGTAGACCCCAAGTTCTGGCTCTGTCTGTCTTATTCCAAAGGCATGAAATACAAGATCTTACATATTTCTTGCAGTCGTTCATCAAGTTTGGCCACCAGAATGTACGGGAGATCAAATTAGCCGTCTTGTGAATCCCAAAGTGACCCGCTAGGGGATGATCATGACATCGCCCTAGGACGGCAACTCTGAACTGTTCTGGGACCTGCAGTAATTGGTAGTCGGAGTTAAGGAAGTTCAACCTGTCTTGTACGGCAGGTACAGAAGAATCAATAATCAGCTCAGGCAAGAAAGAAGGATGGTATCCATAATTGGCGAAAAAAGGTGACTGCTTGGTTACCGAATGGGTGGAATTATTGTATGAAAATTCCGCGAGTGGGAGAAGTGATAGCCAGTCATCCTGTGCAATAGAAGAAAAGCATCGTAGGTACTGTTCAAGGGTTTGATTGACCCTTTCAGTCTGTCCATTAGTTTGTGGGTGATAAGCTGTGGAGAGGCGGAGTTCAATGTTCAAAGTTTCACATAAGGCCCTCCAAAATCTAGAAGTGAACTGCACCCCTCGATCAGAAACTATGTTGTCAGGGATGCCATGCAACCTTACAATCTCCTTGATAAAAGTTGAGGCAGTCTCCGGGGCAGAAGGAGTTCCTTGCAGAGGTACAAAGTGGGCCATTTTGGTCAAACGATCAACCACAACGAAAATGGTAGTAAAGTCTTCAGATGGGGGAAGTTCTACTATAAAATCCATGGAGATCATGCTCCATGGTTTCTCAGGTACAGGAAGGGGCTCAAGTAGACCCCAAGTTCTGGCTCTGTCTGTCTTATTCCGAAGGCATGAAATACAAGATCTTACATATTTCTTGCAGTCGTTCATCAAGTTTGGCCACTAGAATGTACGGGAGATCAAATTAGCCGTCTTGTGAATCCCAAAGTGACCCGCTCTTGTAACTTCTGCACAATATTTGAGAGCGCAGAAATAGTTTGGTAAATGTCCTTCGGTGGAGAGGCCTCCCTTCCAGACTCCATCTCTGGCTGACTGGTACTGTCACGTACCTGGTAGGAGTCTGGAATGACGAGGTCGGCCTCCCTTGTATCTCCAACCCAAGCCCCACTGAGGATGGGACAGACCTAGGGTGAGGAGTTACACGACAGCCTGTAGTTGCGTGCAGAACTTGTCAGCTGAGTTGCAGACGTGGAGATGCAGGCAGAGCATCTGGTAGGGAACTGGACTCAGGAAAGCTGGTAGGATGGACAGCTAGCACAGGCACTGGAGACAGCGTTAAGCCAAGCAGGAGGCTGGTGCAGGATCACAAGGGTGGCCGGGTTCGGTAGCAGACGGGCAGCGAGGTACTGGAAAAGGCCCCAAAAATCTTGGGCCAAGCTTCCTCGAGGGGCAACTTAGTTTCAAGTTCGCTGTGGAAAGCCAGACCTTATCTCCAGGTTCAAGATTCAAATTGCCTCTTCTCTTCTTGTCGAAGAACTTTTTATTATCTGCCTGGGTCTTGGAGATTGTATCCTGCAGTAATTGGTAGTTGGAGTTAAGGAAGTTCAACCTGTCTTGTACGGCAGGTACAGAAGAATCAATAGGCAGCTCAGGCAAGAAAGATGGATGGTATCCATAATTGGCGAAAAAAGGTGACTGTTTGGTTGCCGAATGGGTGGAATTATTGTATGAAAATTCCGCGAGTGGGAGAAGTGATAGCCAGTCATTCTGCTCAAAAGAAGAAAAGCATCGTAAGGGTCCATGGAGATTCCTTCGGCGGAGATGACAAGCCCTAGTAAATGCACAACTTGCTTTTCAAAGTCGCATTTTTCAGCCTTTGCGTAAAGTCAGTGTTCCCGCAATCGAGCTAATACCTTTTTTACATGAGTCCGATGGGATTCTAAAGTTTCAGAGAATACAAGGATGTCATCCAGATACACGATGACGAATAAATCAAGAAAGTCCCGAAAAAAATCGTTTACCAGATGCTGGAATGTGGCTGGAGCATTGCAGAGCCCGAATGGCATGACTAAATACTCAAAGTGGCCAAAACGTGTCCGGAAGGCCGTCTTCCATTCGTCTCCCTCCCTGATTCTGACAAGATTATAGGCACCCCTCAAGTCCAGTTTGGAGAACACTCGTGCCCCTCGCAGCCTCTGGAATAGTTCGGGAATCAGAGAAAGAGGGTACCGATTCTTGACAGTGACCCTGTTAAGGTCACGATAGTCCACACAGGGCCTCAAGGTGTGGTCTTTTTTCTCAACGAAGAAAATACCGGCTCCTGCTGGTGAAGTGGAAGGCCGAATGAACTGCTTTTCAAGGCTCTCGTCGATATAGGTACGCAGGGCTTCCAATTCAGGCTCAGAGAGAGGGTAAATCCGACCAAACGGGATCTCGGCTCCCGGTAGAAGTTCAATGGGGCAATCGTAAGTTCTATGAGGTGGAAGAGTGTCTGCACCCTTTTTATTAAAGACGTCCAGAAATTCGTGATAAGCAACCGGGATCAGTTTAGAGGCTTCATGGTCAGGGTGGATACCCAGGTGGTGCGTGGAGTTGACAGTTCCTCCCAAGAGGCAGTGCGTCTGGCAGTAGTTGGACGAAAAAGAGATATCTCCGGTAAGCCAGTCAACGTGAGGGTTGTGTGCCTTCAACCATGGCATGCCGAGGATAACGGGAAACATGGGAGAAGCTATGACATCCAAACGGAGGAGTTCGCTATGGCCTGAAGAAGTCTGGCAGAGAATAGGCAAGGTCCCCTGAGTAACCGGGCCTGATTTAATACCGGAGCCGTCAGCCAGATGGACATGGAACCCTTGCCTCTTGGTACCCAAGGGCAGCTGCTGAAGAGAAGCAAATGCAGAGTCCACAAAACAGCTGCAGGCCCCAGAGTCTATGATTGCAAGTACTGAAACCGTCTTTTCGGGGAGCTGAAGCTTGATGGGAAGAGAGACATGTGACTGATCCTTCCCAGGGAGATGCATCACAAGAGGCTGACGGGAAGAGATCCTGCAGGTCTCTGCCGGACAAGTTCGTATGAAGTGGCCAACCTCCCCGCAGTAGAGACACAGACTGCCTTGGACTCGACGTAGACGTTCAGCAGGAGAAAGAGGTAACCTACGAAAACTGCTGTGAGGTGCCTTATGCTGTTCCCTCCTTCTGGGGGAAGGAACAGGTAGAGGAGCAGGGGCGGCTGGCCTTGAAACCACAGAAAGAGTCCCTTTAGATTTTTCCGATTGCCTTTCTCGAAACCGCCGATCGATCTGAATAGTTAAATTTATCAGATCTTCCAGGGACGCGGGTATTCCCACTCTGGCAGGTTCATCTTTTACGGTGTCAGAAAGTCCTAGACGGAACTGGTGACGAAGTGCAGAGTGATTCCATTGGGTATCTGCGCTCCAAACACGAAAGTCAGTTACGTAATCTTCAACAGGCCTTGGCCCTTGCTGTAATTTGTCAAGCATGGATTCGGCAGTTTGCTGGGAAAAGGGGTCAGTGGTCAGGGGTCAGGAGGCTGGTGCAGGATCACAAGGGTGGCCGGGTTCGGTAGCAGACGGGCAGCGAGGTACTGGAAAAGGTTCAAGATTCAAATTGCCTCTTCTCTTCTTGTCGAAGAACTTTTTATTATCTGCCTGGGTCTTGGAGATTGTATCCTGCAGTAATTGGTAGTTGGAGTTAAGGAAGTTCAACCTGTCTTGTACGGCAGGTACAGAAGAATCAATAGGCAGCTCAGGCGAGAAAGAAGGATGGTATCCATAATTGACGAAAAAAGGTGACTGTTTGTTTGCCGAATGGGTGGAATTATTGTATGAAAATTCCGCGAGTGGGGAGAAGTGATAGCCAGTCATCCTGCGCAAAAGAAGAAAAGCATCGTAGGTACTGTTCAAGGGTTTGATTGACCCTTTCAGTCTGTCCATTAGTTTGTGGGTGATAAGCTGGCCACTAGAATGTACGGGAGATCAAATTAGCCGTCTTGTGAATCCCAAAGTGACCCGCTCTTGTAACTTCTGCACAATATTTGAGAGCGCAGAAATAGTTTGGTAAATGTCCTTCGGTGGAGAGGCCTCCCTTCCAGACTCCATCTCTGGCTGACTGGTACTGTCACGTACCTGGTAGGAGTCTGGAATGACGAGGTCGGCCTCCCTTGTATCTCCAACCCAAGCCCCACTGAGGATGGGACAGACCTAGGGTGAGGAGTTACACGAGTGCCTGTAGTTGCGTGCAGAACTTGTCAGCTGAGTTGCAGACGTGGAGATGCAGGCAGAGCATCTGGTAAGGAACTGGACTCAGGAAAGCTGGTAGGATGGACAGCTAGCACAGGCACTGGAGACAGCGTTAAGCCAAGCAGGAGGCTGGTGCAGGATCACAAGGGTGGCCGGGTTCGATGAAAATTCCGCGAGTGGGAGAAGTGATTGCCAGTCATCCTGTGCAAAAGAAGAAAGCATCGTAGGTACTGTTCAAGGGTTTGATTGACCCTTTCAGTCTGTCCATTAGTTTGTGGGTGATAAGCTGTGGAGAGGCGGAGTTCAATGTTCAAAGTTTCACATAAAGCCCTCCAAAATCTAGAAGTGAACTGCACCCCTCGATCAGAAACTATGCTCTCAGGGATGCCATGCAACCTTACAATCTCCTTGATAAAAGTTGAGGCAGTCTCCGGGGCAGAAGGAGTTCCTTGCAGAGGTACAAAGTGGGCCATTTTGGTCAAACGATCAACCACAACGAAAATGGTAGTGAAGTCTTCAGATGGGGGAAGTTCTACTATAAAATCCATGGAGATCATGCTCCATGGTTTCTCAGGTACAGGAAGGGGCTCAAGTAGACCCCAAGTTCTGGCTCTGTCTGTCTTATTCCGAAGGCATGAAATACAAGATCTTACATATTTCTTGCAGTCGTTCATCAAGTTTGGCCACCAGAATGTACGGGAGATCAAATTAGCCGTCTTGTGAATCCCAAAGTGACCCGCTAGGGGATGATCATGACATCGCCCTAGGACGGCAACTCTGAACTGTTCTGGGACCTGCAGTAATTGGTAGTTGGAGTTAAGGAAGTTCAACCTGTCTTGTACGGCAGGTACAGAAGAATCAATAGGCAGCTCAGGCAAGAAAGAAGGATGGTATCCATAATTGGCGTAAAAAGGTGACTGTTTGGTTACCGAATGGGTGGAATTATTGTATGAAAATTCCGCGAGTGGGAGAAGTGATAGCCAGTCATCCTGTGTAAAGGAAGAAAAGCATCGTAGGTACTGTTCAAGGGTTTGATTGATGGCCTTGCAGAGGTACAAAGTGGGCCATTTTTGGTCAAACGATCAACCACAACGAAAATGGTAGTGAAGTCTTCAGATGGGGGAAGTTCTACTATAAAATCCATGGAGATCATGCTCCATGGTTTCTCAGGTACAGGAAGGGGCCAATTATGGATACCATCCTTCTTTCTTGCCTGAGCTGCCTATTGATTCTTCTGTACCTGCCGTACAAGACAGGTTGAACTTCCTTAACTCCAACTACCAATTACTGCAGGATACAATCTCCAAGACCCAGGCAGATAATAAAAAGTTCTTCGACAAGAAGAGAAGAGGCAATTTGAATCTTGAACCTTTTCCAGTACCTCGCTGCCCGTCTGCTACCGAACCCGGCCACCCTTGTGATCCTGCACCAGCCTCCTGCTTGGCTTAACGCTGTCTCCAGTGCCTGTGCTAGCTGTCCATCCTACCAGCTTTCCTGAGTCCAGTTCCTTACCAGTTGCTCTGCCTGCATCTCCACGTCTGCAACTCAGCTGACAAGTTCTGCACGCAACTACAGGCACTCGTGTAACTCCTCACCCTAGGTCTGTCCCATCCTCAGTGGGGCTTGGGTTGGAGATACAAGGGAGGCCGACCTCGTCATTCCAGACTCCTACCAGGTACGTGACAGTACCAGTCAGCCAGAGATGGAGTCTGGAAGGGAGGCCTCTCCACCGAAGGACATTTACCAAACTATTTCTGCGCTCTCAAATATTGTGCAGAAGTTACAAGAGCGGGTCACTTTGGGATTCACAAGACGGCTAATTTGATCTCCCGTACATTCTAGTGGCCAGCTTATCACCCACAAACTAATGGACAGACTGAAAGGGTCAATCAAACCCTTGAACAGTACCTACGATGCTTTTCTTCTTTTGCGCAGGATGACTGGCTATCACTTCTCCCACTCGCGGAATTTTCATACAATAATTCCACCCATTCGGCAACCAAACAGTCACCTTTTTTCGTCAATTATGGATACCATCCTTCTTTCTTGCCTGAGCTGCCTATTGATTCTTCTGTACCTGCCGTACAAGACATGTTGTACTTCCTTAACTCCAACTACCAATTACTGCAGGATACAATCTCCAAGACCCAGGCAGATAATAAAAAGTTATTCGACAAGAAGAGAAGAGGCAATTTGAATCTTGAACCTTTTCCAGTACCTCGCTGCCCGTCTGCTACCGAACCCGGCAACCATTGTGATCCTGCACCAGCCTCCTGACCCCTGACCACTGACCCCTTTTCCCAGCAAACTGCCGAATCCATGCTTGACAAATTACAGCAAGGGCCAAGGCCTGTTGAAGATTACGTAACTGACTTTCGTGTTTGGAGCGCAGATACCCAATGGAATCACTCTGCACTTCGTCACCAGTTCCGTCTAGGACTTTCTGACACCGTAAAAGATGAACTTGCCAGAGTGGGAATACCCGCGTCCCTGGAAGATCTGATAAATTTAACTATTCATATCGATCGGCGGTTTCGAGAAAGGCAATCGGAAAAATCTAAAGGGACTCTTTCTGTGGTTTCAAGGCCAGCCGCCCCTGCTCCTCTACCTGTTCCTTCCCCCAGAAGGAGGGAACAGCATAAGGCACCTCACAGCAGTTTTCGTAGGTTTCCTCTTTCTCCTGCTGAACGTCTACGTCGAGTCCAAGGCAGTCTGTGTCTCTACTGCGGGGAGGTTGGCCACTTCATACGAACTTGTCCGGCAGAGACCTGCAGGATCTCTTCCCGTCAGCCTCTTGTGATGCATCTCCCTGGGAAGGATCAGTCACATGTCTCTCTTCCCATCAAGCTTCAGCTCCCCGAAAAGACGGTTTCAGTACTTGCAATCATAGACTCTGGGGCCTGCAGCTGTTTCGTGGACTCTGCATTTGCTTCTCTTCAGCAGCTGCCCTTGGGTACCAAGAGGCAAGGGTTCCATGTCCATCTGGCTGACGGCTCCGGTATGAAATCAGGCCCGGTTACTCAGGGGACCTTGCCTATTCTCTGCCAGACTTCTTCAGGCCATAGCGAACTCCTCCGTTTGGATGTCATAGCTTCTCCCATGTTTCCCGTTATCCTCGGCATTCCATGGTTGAAGGCACACAACCCTCACGTTGACTGGCTTACCGGAGATATCTCTTTTTCGTCCAACTACTGCCAGACGCACTGCCTCTTGGGAGGAACTGTCAACTCCACGCACCTCCTGGGTATCCACCCTGACCATGAAGCCTCTAAACTGATCCCGGTTGCTTATCACGAATTTCTGGACGTCTTTAATAAAAAGGGTGCAGACACTCTTCCACCTCATAGAACTTACGATTGCCCCATTGAACTTCTACCGGGAGCCGAGATCCCGTTTGGTCGGATTTACCCTCTCTCTGAGCCTGAATTGGAAGCCCTGCGTACCTATATCGACGAGAGCCTTGAAAAGCAGTTCATTCGGCCTTCCACTTCACCAGCAGGAGCCGGTATTTTCTTCGTTGAGAAAAAAGACCACACCTTGAGGCCCTGTGTGGACTATCGTGACCTTAACAGGGTCACTGTCAAGAATCGGTACCCTCTTCCTCTGATTCCCGAACTATTCCAGAGGCTGCGAGCTGCGAGGGGCACGAGTGTTCTCCAAACTGGACTTGAGGGGTGCCTATAATCTTGTCAGAATCAGGGAGGGAGACGAATGGAAGACGGCCTTCCGGACACGTTTTGGCCACTTTGAGTCATGCCATTCGGGCTCTGCAATGCTCCAGCCACATTCCAGCATCTGGTAAACGATTTTTTTCGGGACTTTCTTGATTTATTCGTCATCGTGTATCTGGATGACATCCTTGTATTCTCTGAAACTTTAGAATCCCATCGGACTCATGTAAAAAAGGTATTAGCTCGATTGCGGGAACACTGACTTTACGCAAAGGCTGAAAAATGCGACTTTGAAAAGCAAGTTGTGCATTTCCTAGGGCTTGTCATCTCCGCCGAAGGAATCTCCATGGACCCTTAGAAAGTCGCTTCTGTCTTGGAATGGTCTGCTCCTACTGACAGAAAAGCTGTACAGAGGTTCGTGGGGTTTGCTAACTTTTATAGAACATTTATTAAGGACTTTTCTGGCATCATCACTCCCATTACTCAGCTAACGAAACAGCATGTTCCCTTTCGATGGACCCCAGAGGCTCAGACAGCGTTTGAACAGTTGAAAGCCTTATTCACCTCAGCTCCCATCTTGAAACATCCCGATCCCTCCTTAGCTTATGTTTTGGAGGTAGACGCCTCGGAAAATGCAGTTGAGGCTATTATTTCCCAACGCCAAGGGCCCAAATCATTGCTCCACCCTGTGGCCTTCTTCTCTAAAAAATTAAATCCTTCCGAAAGGAATTATGATGTTGGTGACCGAGAGCTACTGGCTATCAAGGCCGCTCTTGAAGAATGGCGTTACCTTTTGGAGGGAGCTTCTCACCCAATTCTTATCTTCACAGATCACAAGAATCTTGAGTATTTGAAGACAGCTAAACGCCTAAGACCTCGGCAGGCAAGATGGGCACTTTTTTTCTCTCGTTTCATGTTTCATATAACCTACCGTCCTGGCTCAAAGAACGGGAAACCAGATGCCTTGTCCCGCATGTTCAGTGATCCAGTTGTATCCTCGGAACCTGATACTATTTTACCAGCCAATAATTTTTTACTTCTTCAGGCGGATCTGATGTCACATATAAGAAAATATGTGGAAGACCAACCGCCTTCCAAGGACCTGGCTCTTCAACTAAGGGATGGCCTGTACTAAGAGGCCTATTTGTCGAAGAGGCAAATCTTTATCCCAGAACAGTTCAGAGTTGCCGTCCTAGGGCGATGTCATGATCATCCCCTAGCGGGTCACTTTGGGATTCACAAGACGGCTAATTCGATCTCCCGTACATTCTGGTGGCCAAACTTGAAGAACGACTGCAAGAAATATGTAAGATCTTGTATTTCATGCCTTCGGAATAAGACAGACAGAGCCAGAACTTGGGGGTCTACTTGAGCCCCTTCCTGTACCTGAGAAACCATGGAGCATGATCTCCATGGATTTTATAGTAGAACTTCCCCCATCTGAAGACTTCACTACCATTTTCGTTGTGGTTGTTCGTTTGACCAAAATGGCCCACTTTGTACCTCTGCAAGGAACTCCTTCTGCCCCGGAGACTGCCTCAACTTTTATCAAGGAGATTGTAAGGTTGCATGGCATCCCTGACAGCATAGTTTCTGATCGAGGGGTGCAGTTCACTTCTAGATTTTGGAGGGCCTTATGTGAAACTTTGAACATTGAACTCCGCCTCTCCACAGCTTATCACCCACAAACTAATAGACAGACTGAAAGGGTCAATCAAACCCTTGAACAGTACCTACGATGCTTTTCTTCTTTTGCACAGGATGACTGGCTATCACTTCTTCCACTCGCGGAATTTTCATACAATAATTCCACCCATTCGGCAACCAAACAGTCACCTTTTTTTCGCCAATTATGGATACCATCCTTCTTTCTTGCCTGAGCTGCCTATTGATTCTTCTGTACCTGCCGTACAAGACAGGTTGAACTTCCTTAACTCCAACTACCAATTACTGCAGGATACAATCTCCAAGACCCAGGCAGATAATAAAAAGTTCTTCGACAAGAAGAGAAGAGGCAATTTGAATCTTGAACCTGGAGATAAGGTCTGGCTTTCCACAGCGAACTTGAAACTAAGTTGCCCCTCGAGGAAGCTTGGCCCAAGATTTTTGGGGCCTTTTCCAGTACCTCGCTGCCCGTCTGCTACCGAACCCGGCCACCCTTGTGATCCTGCACCAGCCTCCTGCTTGGCTTAACGCTGTCTCCAGTGCCTGTGCTAGCTGTCCATCCTACCAGCTTTCCTGAGTCCAGTTCCTTACCAGATGCTCTGCCTGCATCTCCACGTCTGCAACTCAGATGACAAGTTCTGCACGCAACTACAGGCTCTCGTGTAACTCCTCACCCTAGGTCTGTCCCATCCTCAGTGGGGCTTTGGTTGGAGATACAAGGGAGGCCGACCTCGTCATTCCAGACTCCTACCAGGTACGTGACAGTACCAGTCAGCCAGAGATGGAGTCTGGAAGGGAGGCCTCTCCACCGAAGGACATTTACCAAACTATTTCTGCGCTCTCAAATATTGTGCAGAAGTTACAAGAGCGGGTCACTTTGGGATTCACAAGACGGCTAATTTGATCTCCCGTACATTCTGGTGGCCAAACTTGATGCACGACTGCAAGAAATATGTAAGATCTTGTATTTCATGCCTTCGGAATAAGACAGACAGAGCCAGAACTTGGGGTCTACTTGAGCCCCTTCCTGTACCTGAGAAACCATGGAGCATGATCTCCATGGATTTTATAGTAGAACTTCCCCCATCTGAAGACTTCACTACCATTTTCGTTGTGGTTGATCGTTTGACCAAAATGGCCCACTTTGTACCTCTGCAAGGAACTCCTTCTGCCCCGGAGACTGCCTCAACTTTTATCAAGGAGATTGTAAGGTTGCATGGCATCCCTGACAGCATAGTTTCTGATCGAGGGGTGCAGTTCACTTCTAGATTTTGGAGGGCCTTATGTGAAACTTTGAACATTGAACTCCGCCTCTCCACAGCTTATCACATACAAACTAATGGACAGACTGAAAGGGTCAATCAAACCCTTGAACAGTACCTACGATGCTTTTCTTCTTTTGCGCAGAATGACTGGCTATCACTTCTCCCACTCGCGGAATTTTCATACAATAATTCCACCCATTCGGCAACCAAACAGTCACCTTTTTTCGCCAATTATGGATACCATCCTTCTTTCTTGCCTGAGCTGCCTATTGATTCTTCTGTACCTGCCGTACAAGACAGGTTGAACTTCCTTAACTCCAACTACCAATTACTGCAGGATACAATCTCCAAGACCCAGGCAGATAATAAAAAGTTCTTCGACAAGAAGAGAAGAGGCAATTTGAATCTTGAACCTTTTCCAGTACCTCGCTGCCCGTCTGCTACCGAACCCGGCCACCCTTGTGATCCTGCACCAGCCTCCTGCTTGGCTTAACGCTGTCTCCAGTGCCTGTGCTAGCTGTCCATCCTACCAGCTTTCCTGAGTCCAGTTCCTTACCAGATGCTCTGCCTGCATCTCCACGTCTGCAACTCAGCTGAAAAGTTCTGCACGCAACTACAGGCACTCGTGTAACTCCTCACCCTAGGTCTGTCCCATCCTCAGTGGGGCTTGGGTTGGAGATACAAGGGAGGCCGACCCCGTCATTCCAGACTCCTACCAGGTACGTGATAGTACCAGTCAGCCAGAGATGGAGTCTGGAAGGGAGGCCTCTCCACCGAAGGACATTTACCAAACTATTTCTGCGCTCTCAAATATTGTGCAGAAGTTACAAGAGCGGGTCACTTTGGGATTCACAAGACGGCTAATTTGATCTCCCGTACATTCTGGTGGCCAAATTTGATGAACGACTGCAAGAAATATGTAAGATCTTGTATTTCATGCCTTCGGAATAAGACAGACAGAGCCAGAACTTTGGGTTTACTTGAGCCCCTTCCTGTACCTGAGAAACCATGGAGCATGATCTCCATGGATTTTATAGTAGAACTTCCCCCATCTGAAGACTTCACTACCATTTTCGTTGTGGTTGATCGTTTGACCAAAATGGCCCACTTTGTACCTCTGCAAGGAACTCCTTCTGCCCCGGAGACTGCCTCAACTTTTATCAAGGAGATTGTAAGGTTGCATGGCATCCCTGACAGCATAGTTTCTGATCGAGGGGTGCAGTTCACTTCTAGATTTTGGAGGGCCTTATGTGAAACTTTGAACATTGAACTCCGCCTCTCCACAGCTTATCACCCACAAACTAATGGACAGACTGAAAGGGTCAATCAAACCCTTGAACAGTACCTACGATGCTTTTCTTCTTTTGCACAGGATGACTGGCTATCACTTCTCCCACTCGCGGAATTTTCATACAATAATTCCACCCATTCGGCAACCAAACAGTCACCTTTTTTCGCCAATTATGGATACCATCCTTCTTTCTTGCCTAAGCTGCCTATTGATTCTTCTGTACCTGCCGTACAAGACAGGTTGAACTTCCTTAACTCCAACTACCAATTACTGCAGGATACAATCTCCAAGACCCAGGCAGATAATAAAAAGTTCTTCGACAAGAAGAGAAGAGGCAATTTGAATCTTGAACCTGGAGATAAGGTCTGGCTTTCCACAGCGAACTTGAAACTAAGTTGCCCCTCGAGGAAGCTTGGCCCAAGATTTTTGGGGCCTTTTCCAGTCAAGAGAAAGATTAATGCAGTAGCATTCGAATTAGTGTTACCCAAGAACCTGAGAATCCACCCAGTATTCCATGTTTCTTTGTTGAAGCCTACAGTGCCAAATCCTTTCCCAAATCAGATTTCTGAAACCCCTCCACCGCTACTTATCGAAGGGAATGAGGAATTTGAGGTGGAGGCCGTATTGGACTGTAGGAAGAGAGGTAACCAAACACAGTTTCTCATTAAATGGAAAGGCTACGGGCCGGAAGAAAGTTCCTGGGAACCAGCTTCTGATGTGCATGCTCCAAGACTGGTACGAGCTTTCTTTCTACGCCACCCGGAAAAAGAGGTCATGAGGGGCATCCAGAGTCTGCCCCTAAGGGGGGCAATGTAAGGAAGCTGCCGGGAATCCGTCTGCGCATGCGCGCATTCGTCAACAGTCTCGGAATGCTGGCGCGCGCATCCCCAGTACGCAGCGGCCTTTCCGGAGTACCATTGCGCATGCGTGTGCGCAATTCGCGCATGCGCGTGCGCACGGGCAACGTGCGCGCGCAGGAGCACGCTCCTAATTCCCTTTGGCACCAGCCTGCCTACTTAAAGGATGCTCTGACTTCTGACAAGTGCTGACTGGTCTTCAGCAAGTACCCTGATACCTGAACTCTGTTTAAACCTGGCTTGATCCCTGTTGCTGAACCTTGGCTTCCCTTTGACCTTGCTTCCGGACTTGAATACTTGATTACTGGTTCCTGATCTCGGCTTCCCATCTGACCTCCCTCCTGCCTGTGCCTTGTACCTCGCTGCCCGTCTGCTACCGAACCCGGCCACCCTTGTGATCCTGCACCAGCCTCCTGCTTGGCTTAACGCTGTCTCCAGTGCCTGTGCTAGCTGTCCATCCTACCAGCTTTCCTGAGTCCAGTTCCTTACCAGATGCTCTGCCTGCATCTCCACGTCTGCAACTCAGCTGACAAGTTCTGCACGCAACTACAGGCACTCGTGTAACTCCTCACCCTAGGTCTGTCCCATCCTCAGTGGGGCTTGGGTTGGAGATACAAGGGAGGCCGACCTCGTCATTCCAGACTCCTACCAGGTACGTGACAGTACCAGTCAGCCAGAGATGGAGTCTGGAAGGGAGGCCTCTCCACCGAAGGACATTTAGAAAACTATTTCTGCGCTCTCAAATATTGTGCAGAAGTTACAAGAGCGGGTCACTTTGGGATTCACAAGACGGCCAATTTGATCTCCCGTACATTCTGGTGGCCAAACTTGATGAACGACTGCAAGAAATATGTAAGATCTTGTATTTCATGCCTTCGGAATAAGACAGACAGAGCCAGAACTTGGGGTCTACTTGAGCCCATTCCTGTACCTGAGAAACCATGGAGCATGATCTCCATGGATTTTATAGTAGAACTTCCCCCATCTGAAGACTTCACTACCATTTTCGTTGTGGTTGATCGTTTGACCAAAATGGCCCACTTTGTACCTCTGCAAGGAACTCCTTCTGCCCCGGAGACTGCCTCAACTTTTATCAAGGAGATTGTAAGGTTGCATGGCATCCCTGACAGCATAGTTTCTGATCGAGGGGTGCAGTTCACTTCTAGATTTTGGAGGGCCTTATGTGAAACTTTGAACATTGAACTCCGCCTCTCCACAGCTTATCACCAACAAACTAATGGACAGACTGAAAGGGTCAATCAAACCCTTGAACAGTACCTACGATGCTTTTCTTCTTTTGCGCAGGATGACTGGCTATCACTTCTCCCACTCGCGGAATTTTCATACAATAATTCCACCCATTCGGCAACCAAACAGTCACCTTTTTTCGCCAATAATGGATACCATCCTTCTTTCTTGCCTGAGCTGCCTATTGATTCTTCTGTACCTGCCGTACAAGACAGGTTGAACTTCCTTAACTCCAACTACCAATTACTGCAGGATACAATCTCCAAGACCCAGGCAGATAATAAAAAGTTCTTCGACAAGAAGAGAAGAGGCAATTTGAATCTTGAACCTTTTCCAGTACCTCGCTGCCCGTCTGCTACCGAACCCGGCCACCCTTGTGATCCTGCACCAGCCTCCTGCTTGGCTTAACGCTGTCTCCAGTGCCTGTGCTAGCTGTCCATCCTACCAGCTTTCCTGAGTCCAGTTCCTTACCAGATGCTCTGCCTGCATCTCCACGTCTGCAACTCAGCTGACAAGTTCTGCACGCAACTACAGGCTCTCGTGTAACTCCTCACCCTAGGTCTGTCCCATCCTCAGTGGGGCTTGGGTTGGAGATACAAGGGAGGCCGACCTCGTCATTCCAGACTCCTACCAGGTACGTGACAGTACCAGTCAGCCAGAGATGGAGTCTGGAAGGGAGGCCTCTCCACCGAAGGACATTTACCAAACTATTTCTGCGCTCTCAAATATTGTGCAGAAGTTACAAGAGCGGGTCACTTTGGGATTCACAAGACGGCTAATTTGATCTCCCGTACATACAACGAAAATGGTAGTAAAGTCTTCAGATGGGGGAAGTTCTACTATAAAATCCATGGAGATCATGCTGCATGGTTTCTCAGGTACAGGAAGGGGCTCAAGTAGACCCCAAGTTCTGGCTCTGTCTGTCTTATTCCGAAGGCATGAAATACAAGATCTTACATATTTCTTGCAGGCGTTCATCAAGTTTGGCCACTAGAATGTACGGGAGATCAAATTAGCCGTCTTGTGAATCCCAAAGTGACCCGCTCTTGTAACTTCTGCACAATATTTGAGAGCGCAGAAATAGTTTGGTAAATGTCCTTCGGTGGAGAGGCCTCCCTTCCAGACTCCATCTCTGGCTGACTGGTACTGTCACGTACCTGGTAGGAGTCTGGAATGACGAGGTCGGCCTCCCTTGTATCTCCAACCCAAGCCCCACTGAGGATGGGACAGACCTAGGGTTCGGTAGCAGACGGGCAGCGAGGTACAAGGCACAGGCAGGAGGGATGTCAGATGGGAAGCCGAGATCAGGAACCAGTAATCAAGTATTCAAGTCCGGAAGCAAGGTCAAAGGGAAGCCAAGGTTCAGCAACAGGGATCAAGCCAGGTTTAAACAGAGTTCAGGTATCAGGGTACTTGCTGAAGACCAGTCAGCACTTGTCAGAAGTCAGAGCATCCTTTAAGTAGGCAGGCTGGTGCCAAAGGGAATTAGGATCGTGCTCCTGCGCGCGCACGTTGCCCGTGCGCACGCGCATGCGCGAATTGCGCACACGCATGCGCAATGGTACTCCGGAAAGGCCGCTGCGTACTGGGGATGCGCGCGCCAGCATTCCGAGACTGTTGACGAATGCGCGCATGCGCAGACGGATTCCCGGCAGCTTCCTTACATTGCCCCCCTTAGGGGCAGACGCTGGATGCCCCTCATGACCTCTTTTTCCGGGTGGCGTAGAAAGAAAGCTCGTACCAGTCTTGGAGCATGCACATCAGAAGCTGGTTCCCAGGAACTTTCTTCCGGCCCGTAGCCTTTCCATTTAATGAGAAACTGTGTTTGGTTACCTCTCTTCCTACAGTCCAATACGGCCTCCACCTCAAATTCCTCATTCCCTTCGATAAGTAGCGGTGGAGGGGTTTCAGAAATCTGATTTGGGAAAGGATTTGGCACTGTAGGCTTCAACAAAGAAACATGGAATACTGGGTGGATTCTCAGGTTCTTGGGTAACACTAATTCGAATGCTACTGCATTAATCTTTCTCTTGACTGGAAAAGGCCCCAAAAATCTTGGGCCAAGCTTCCTCGAGGGGCAACTTAGTTTCAAGTTCGCTGTGGAAAGCCAGACCTTATCTCCAGGTTCAAGATTCAAATTGCCACTTCTCTTCTTGTCGAAGAACTTTTTATTATCTGCCTGGGTCTTGGAGATTGTATCCTGCAGTAATTGGTAGTTGGAGTTAAGGAAGTTCAACCTGTCTTGTACGGCAGGTACAGAAGAATCAATAGGCAGCTCAGGCAAGAAAGAAGGATGGTATCCATAATTGGCGAAAAAAGGTGACTGTTTGGTTGCCGAATGGGTGGAATTATTGTATGAAAATTCCGCGAGTGGGAGAAGTGATAGCCAGTCATCCTGTGCAAAAGAAGAAAAGCATCGTAGGTACTGTTCAAGGGTTTGATTGACCCTTTCAGTCTGTCCATTAGTTTGTGGGTGATAAGCTGTGGAGAGGCGGAGTTCAATGTTCAAAGTTTCACATAAGGCCCTCCAAAATCTAGAAGTGAACTGCACCCCTCGATCAGAAACTATGCTGTCAGGGATGCCATGCAACCTTACAATCTCCTTGATAAAAGTTGAGGCAGTCTCCGGGGCAGAAGGAGTTCCTTGCAGAGGTACAAAGTGGGCCATTTTGGTCAAACGATCAACCACAACGAAAATGGTAGTGAAGTCTTCAGATGGGGGAAGTTCTACTATAAAATCCATGGAGATCATGCTCCATGGTTTCTCAGGTACAGGAAGGGGCTCAAGTAAACCCCAAGTTCTGGCTCTGTCTGTCTTATTCCGAAGGCATGAAATACAAGATCTTACATATTTCTTGCAGTCGTTCATCAAATTTGGCCACCAGAATGTACGGGAGATCAAATTAGCCGTCTTGTGAATCCCAAAGTGACCCGCTCTTGTAACTTCTGCACAATATTTGAGAGCGCAGAAATAGTTTGGTAAATGTCCTTCGGTGGAGAGGCCTCCCTTCCAGACTCCATCTCTGGCTGACTGGTACTGTCACGTACCTGGTAGGAGTCTGGAATGACGGGGTCGGCCTCCCTTGTATCTCCAACCCAAGCCCCACTGAGGATGGGACAGACCTAGGGTGAGGAGTTACACGAGTGCCTGTAGTTGCGTGCAGAACTTGTCAGCTGAGTTGCAGACGTGGAGATGCAGGCAGAGCATCTGGTAAGGAACTGGACTCAGGAAAGCTGGTAGGATGGACAGCTAGCACAGGCACTGGAGACAGCGTTAAGCCAAGCAGGAGGCTGGTGCAGGATCACAAGGGTGGCCGGGTTCGGTAGCAGACGGGCAGCGAGGTACTGGAAAAGGCCCCAAAAATCTTGGGCCAAGCTTCCTCGAGGGGCAACTTAGTTTCAAGTTCGCTGTGGAAAGCCAGACCTTATCTCCAGGTTCAAGATTCAAATTGCCTCTTCTCTTCTTGTCGAAGAACTTTTTATTATCTGCCTGGGTCTTGGAGATTGTATCCTGCAGTAATTGGTAGTTGGAGTTAAGGAAGTTCAACCTGTCTTGTACGGCAGGTACAGAAGAATCAATAGGCAGCTCAGGCAAGAAAGAAGGATGGTATCCATAATTGGCGAAAAAAGGTGACTGTATGGTTGCCGAATGGGTGGAATTATTGTATGAAAATTCCGCGAGTGGAAGAAGTGATAGCCAGTCATCCTGTGCAAAAGAAGAAAAGCATCGTAGGTACTGTTCAAGGGTTTGATTGACCCTTTCAGTCTGTCTATTAGTTTGTGGGTGATAAGCTGTGGAGAGGCGGAGTTCAATGTTCAAAGTTTCACATAAGGCCCTTCAAAATCTAGAAGTGAACTGCACCCCTCGATCAGAAACTATGCTGTCAGGGATGCCATGCAACCTTACAATCTCCTTGATAAAAGTTGAGGCAGTCTCCGGGGCAGAAGGAGTTCCTTGCAGAGGTACAAAGTGGGCCATTTTGGTCAAACGAACAACCACAACGAAAATGGTAGTGAAGTCTTCAGATGGGGGAAGTTCTACTATAAAATCCATGGAGATCATGCTCCATGGTTTCTCAGGTACAGGAAGGGGCTCAAGTAGACCCCAAGTTCTGGCTCTGTCTGTCTTATTCCGAAGGCATGAAATACAAGATCTTACATATTTCTTGCAGTCGTTCTTCAAGTTTGGCCACCAGAATGTACGGGAGATCGAATTAGCCGTCTTGTGAATCCCAAAGTGACCCGCTAGGGGATGATCATGACATCGCCCTAGGACGGCAACTCTGAACTGTTCTGGGATAAAGATTTGCCTCTTTGACAAATAGGCCTCTTAGTACAGGCCATCCCTTAGTTGAAGAGCCAGGTCCTTGGAAGGCGGTTGGTCTTCCACATATTTTCTTATATGTGACATCAGATCCGCCTGAAGAAGTAAAAAATTATTGGCTGGTAAAATAGTATCAGGTTCCGAGGATACAACTGGATCACTGAACATGCGGGACAAGGCATCTGGTTTCCCGTTCTTTGAGCCAGGACGGTAGGTTATATGAAACATGAAACGAGAGAAAAAAAGTGCCCATCTTGCCTGCCGAGGTCTTAGGCGTTTAGCTGTCTTCAAATACTCAAGATTCTTGTGATCTTTGAAGATAAGAATTGGGTGAGAAGCTCCCTCCAAAAGGTAACGCCATTCTTCAAGAGCGGCCTTGATAGCCAGTAAGCTCTCGGTCACCAACATCATAATTCCTTTCGGAAGGATTTAATTTTTTAGAGAAGAAGGCCACAGGGTGGAGCAATGATTTGGGCCCTTGGCGTTGGGAAATAATAGCCTCAACTGCATTTTCCGAGGCGTCTACCTCCAAAACATAAGCTAAGGAGGGATCGGGATGTTTCAAGATGGGAGCTGAGGTGAATAAGGCTTTCAACTGTTCAAACGCTGTCTGAGCCTCTGGGGTCCATCGAAAGGGAACATGCTGTTTCGTTAGCTGAGTAATGGGAGTGATGATGCCAGAAAAGTCCTTAATAAATGCTCTATAAAAGTTAGCAAACCCCACGAACCTCTGTACAGCTTTTCTGTCAGTAGGAGCAGACCATTCCAAGACAGAAGCGACTTTCTAAGGGTCCATGGAGATTCCTTCGGCGGAGATGACAAGCCCTAGGAAATGCACAACTTGCTTTTCAAAGTCGCATTTTTCAGCCTTTGCGTAAAGTCAGTGTTCCCGCAATCGAGCTAATACCTTTTTTACATGAGTCCGATGGGATTCTAAAGTTTCAGAGAATACAAGGATGTCATCCAGATACACGATGACGAATAAATCAAGAAAGTCCCGAAAAAAATCGTTTACCAGATGCTGGAATGTGGCTGGAGCATTGCAGAGCCCGAATGGCATGACTAAATACTCAAAGTGGCCAAAACGTGTCCGGAAGGCCGTCTTCCATTCGTCTCCCTCCCTGATTCTGACAAGATTATAGGCACCCCTCAAGTCCAGTTTGGAGAACACTCGTGCCCCTCGCAGCCTCTGGAATAGTTCGGGAATCAGAGGAAGAGGGTACCGATTCTTGACAGTGACCCTGTTAAGGTCACGATAGTCCACACAGGGCCTCAAGGTGTGGTCTTTTTTCTCAACGAAGAAAATACCGGCTCCTGCTGGTGAAGTGGAAGGCCGAATGAACTGCTTTTCAAGGCTCTCGTCGATATAGGTACGCAGGGCTTCCAATTCAGGCTCAGAGATAGGGTAAATCCGACCAAACGGGATCTCGGCTCCCGGTAGAAGTTCAATGGGGCAATCGTAAGTTCTATGAGGTGGAAGAGTGTCTGCACCCTTTTTATTAAAGACGTCCAGAAATTCGTGATAAGCAACCGGGATCAGTTTAGAGGCTTCATGGTCAGGGTGGATACCCAGGAGGTGCGTGGAGTTGACAGTTCCTCCCAAGAGGCAGTGCGTCTGGCAGTAGTTGGACGAAAAAGAGATATCTCCGGTAAGCCAGTCAACGTGAGGGTTGTGTGCCTTCAACCATGGAATGCCGAGGATAACGGGAAACATGGGAGAAGCTATGACATCCAAACGGAGGAGTTCGCTATGGCCTGAAGAAGTCTGGCAGAGAATAGGCAAGATCCCCTGAGTAACCGGGCCTGATTTAATACCGGAGCCGTCAGCCAGATGGACATGGAACCCTTGCCTCTTGGTACCCAAGGGCAGCTGCTGAAGAGAAGCAAATGCAGAGTCCACAAAACAGCTGCAGGCCCCAGAGTCTATGATTGCAAGTACTGAAACCGTCTTTTCGGGGAGCTGAAGCTTGATGGGAAGAGAGACATGTGACTGATCCTTCCCAGGGAGATGCATCACAAGAGGCTGACGGGAAGAGATCCTGCAGGTCTCTGCCGGACAAGTTCGTATGAAGTGGCCAACCTCCCCGCAGTAGAGACACAGACTGCCTTGGACTCGACGTAGACGTTCAGCAGGAGAAAGAGGAAACCTACGAAAACTGCTGTGAGGTGCCTTATGCTGTTCCCTCCTTCTGGGGGAAGGAACAGGTAGAGGAGCAGGGGCGGCTGGCCTTGAAACCACAGAAAGAGTCCCTTTAGATTTTTCCGATTGCCTTTCTCGAAACCGCCGATCGATCTGAATAGTTAAATTTATCAGATCTTCCAGGGACGCGGGTATTCCCACTCTGGCAAGTTCATCTTTTACGGTGTCAGAAAGTCCTAGACGGAACTGGTGACGAAGTGCAGAGTGATTCCATTGGGTATCTGCGCTCCAAACACGAAAGTCAGTTACGTAATTTTCAACAGGCCTTGGCCCTTGCTGTAATTTGTCAAGCATGGATTCGGCAGTTTGCTGGGAAAAGGGGTCAGTGGTCAGGGGTCAGGAGGCTGGTGCAGGATCACAAGGGTGGCCGGGTTCGGTAGCAGACGGGCAGCGAGGTACTGGAAAAGGTTCAAGATTCAAATTGCCTCTTCTCTTCTTGTCGAATAACTTTTTATTATCTGCCTGGGTCTTGGAGATTGTATCCTGCAGTAATTGGTAGTTGGAGTTAAGGAAGTTCAACCTGTCTTGTACGGCAGGTACAGAAGAATCAATAGGCAGCTCAGGCAAGAAAGAAGGATGGTATCCATAATTGACGAAAAAAGGTGACTGTTTGGTTGCCGAATGGGTGGAATTATTGTATGAAAATTCCGCGAGTGGGAGAAGTGATAGCCAGTCATCCTGCGCAAAAGAAGAAAAGCATCGTAGGTACTGTTCAAGGGTTTGATTGACCCTTTCAGTCTGTCCATTAGTTTGTGGGTGATAAACTGGCCACTAGAATGTACGGGAGATCAAATTAGCCGTCTTGTGAATCCCAAAGTGACCCGCTCTTGTAACTTCTGCACAATATTTGAGAGCGCAGAAATAGTTTGGTAAATGTCCTTCGGTGGAGAGGCCTCCCTTCCAGACTCCATCTCTGGCTGACTGGTACTGTCGCGTACCTGGTAGGAGTCTGGAATGACGAGGTCGGCCTCCCTTGTATCTCCAACCCAAGCCCCACTGAGGATGGGACAGACCTAGGGTGAGGAGTTACACGAGTGCCTGTAGTTGCGTGCAGAACTTGTCAGCTGAGTTGCAGACGTGGAGATGCAGGCAGAGCATCTGGTAAGGAACTGGACTCAGGAAAGCTGGTAGGATGGACAGCTAGCACAGGCACTGGAGACAGCGTTAAGCCAAGCAGGAGGCTGGTGCAGGATCACAAGGGTGGCCGGGTTCGGTAGCAGACGGGCAGCGAGGTACTGGAAAAGGTTCAAGATTCAAATTGCCTCTTCTCTTCTTGTCGAAGAACTTTTTATTATCTGCCTGGGTCTTGGAGATTGTATCCTGCAGTAATTGGTAGTTGGAGTTAAGGAAGTTCAACCTGTCTTGTACGGCAGGTACAGAAGAATCAATAGGCAGCTCAGGCAAGAAAGAAGGATGGTATCCATAATTGGCCCCTTCCTGTACCTGAGAAACCATGGAGCATGATCTCCATGGATTTTATAGTAGAATTTCCCCCATCTGAAGACTTCACTACCATTTTCGTTGTGGTTGATCGTTTGACCAAAAATGGCCCACTTTGTACCTCTGCAAGGCCATCAATCAAACCCTTGAACAGTACCTACGATGCTTTTCTTCCTTTACGCAGGATGACTGGCTATCACTTCTCCCACTCGCGGAATTTTCATACAATAATTCCACCCATTCGGTAACCAAACAGTCACCTTTTTACGCCAATTATGGATACCATCCTTCTTTCTTGCCTGAGCTGCCTATTGATTCTTCTGTACCTGCCGTACAAGACAGGTTGAACTTCCTTAACTCCAACTACCAATTACTGCAGGTCCCAGAACAGTTCAGAGTTGCCGTCCTAGGGCGATGTCATGATCATCCCCTAGCGGGTCACTTTGGGATTCACAAGACGGCTAATTTGATCTCCCGTACATTCTGGTGGCCAAACTTGATGAACGACTGCAAGAAATATGTAAGATCTTGTATTTCATGCCTTCGGAATAAGACAGACAGAGCCAGAACTTGGGGTCTACTTGAGCCCCTTCCTGTACCTGAGAAACCATGGAGCATGATCTCCATGGATTTTATAGTAGAACTTCCCCCATCTGAAGACTTCACTACCATTTTCGTTGTGGTTGATCGTTTGACCAAAATGGCCCACTTTGTACCTCTGCAAGGAACTCCTTCTGCCCCGGAGACTGCCTCAACTTTTATCAAGGAGATTGTAAGGTTGCATGGCATCCCTGAGAGCATAGTTTCTGATCGAGGGGTGCAGTTCACTTCTAGATTTTGGAGGGCTTTATGTGAAACTTTGAACATTGAACTCCGCCTCTCCACAGCTTATCACCCACAAACTAATGGACAGACTGAAAGGGTCAATCAAACCCTTGAACAGTACCTACGATGCTTTTCTTCTTTTGCACAGGATGACTGGCAATCACTTCTCCCACTCGCGGAATTTTCATACAATAATTCCACCCATTCGGCAACCAAACAGTCACCTTTTTTCGCCAATTATGGATACCATCCTTCTTTCTTGCCTGAGCTGCCTATTGATTCTTCTGTACCTGCCGTACAAGACAGGTTGAACTTCCTTAACTCCAACTACCAATTACTGCAGGATACAATCTCCAAGACCCAGGCAGATAATAAAAAGTTCTTCGACAAGAAGAGAAGAGGCAATTTGAATCTTGAACCTTTTCCAGTACCTCGCTGCCCGTCTGCTACCGAACCCGGCCACCCTTGTGATCCTGCACCAGCCTCCTGCTTGGCTTAACGCTGTCTCCAGTGCCTGTGCTAGCTGTCCATCCTACCAGCTTTCCTGAGTCCAGTTCCTTACCAGATGCTCTGCCTGCATCTCCACGTCTGCAACTCAGCTGACAAGTTCTGCACGCAACTACAGGCACTCGTGTAACTCCTCACCCTAGGTCTGTCCCATCCTCAGTGGGGCTTGGGTTGGAGATACAAGGGAGGCCGACCTCGTCATTCCAGACTCCTACCAGGTACGTGACAGTACCAGTCAGCCAGAGATGGAGTCTGGAAGGGAGGCCTCTCCACCGAAGGACATTTACCAAACTATTTCTGCGCTCTCAAATATTGTGCAGAAGTTACAAGAGGGGGTCACTTTGGGATTCACAAGACGGCTAATTTGATCTCCCGTACATTCTAGTGGCCAGCTTATCACCCACAAACTAATGGACAGACTGAAAGGGTCAATCAAACCCTTGAACAGTACCTACGATGCTTTTCTTCTTTTGCGCAGGATGACTGGCTATCACTTCTCCCACTCGCGGAATTTTCATACAATAATTCCACCCATTCGGCAACCAAACAGTCACCTTTTTTCGCCAATTATGGATACCATCCTTCTTTCTTGCCTGAGCTGCCTATTGATTCTTCTGTACCTGCCGTACAAGACAGGTTGAACTTCCTTAACTCCAACTACCAATTACTGCAGGATACAATCTCCAAGACCCAGGCAGATAATAAAAAGTTCTTCGACAAGAAGAGAAGAGGCAATTTGAATCTTGAACCTTTTCCAGTACCTCGCTGCCCGTCTGCTACCGAACCCGGCCACCCTTGTGATCCTGCACCAGCCTCCTGACCCCTGACCACTGACCCCTTTTCCCAGCAAACTGCCGAATCCATGCTTGACAAATTACAGCAAGGGCCAAGGCCTGTTGAAGATTACGTAACTGACTTTCGTGTTTGGAGCGCAGATACCCAATGGAATCACTCTGCACTTCGTCACCAGTTCCGTCTAGGACTTTCTGACACCGTAAAAGATGAACTTGCCAGAGTGGGAATACCCGCGTCCCTGGAAGATCTGATAAATTTAACTATTCAGATCGATCGGCGGTTTCGAGAAAGGCAATCGGAAAAATCTAAAGGGACTCTTTCTGTGGTTTCAAGGCCAGCCGCCCCTGCTCCTCTACCTGTTCCTTCCCCCAGAAGGAGGGAACAGCATAAAGCACCTCACAGCAGTTTTCGTAGGTTACCTCTTTCTCCTGCTGAACGTCTACGTCGAGTCCAAGGCAGTCTGTGTCTCTACTGCGGGGAGGTTGGCCACTTCATACGAACTTGTCCGGCAGAGACCTGCAGGATCTCTTCCCGTCAGCCTCTTGTGATGCATCTCCCTGGGAAGGATCAGTCACATGTCTCTCTTCCCATCAAGCTTCAGCTCCCCGAAAAGACGGTTTCAGTACTTGCAATCATAGACTCTGGGGCCTGCAGCTGTTTTGTGGACTCTGCATTTGCTTCTCTTCAGCAGCTGCCCTTGGGTACCAAGAGGCAAGGGTTCCATGTCCATCTGGCTGACGGCTCCGGTATTAAATCAGGCCCGGTTACTCAGGGGACCTTGCCTATTCTCTGCCAGACTTCTTCAGGCCATAGCGAACTCCTCCGTTTGGATGTCATAGCTTCTCCCATGTTTCCCGTTATCCTCGGCATGCCATGGTTGAAGGCACACAACCCTCACGTTGACTGGCTTACCGGATATATCTCTTTTTCGTCCAACTACTGCCAGACGCACTGCCTCTTGGGAGGAACTGTCAACTCCACGCACCACCTGGGTATCCACCCTGACCATGAAGCCTCTAAACTGATCCCGGTTGCTTATCACGAATTTCTGGACGTCTTTAATAAAAAGGGTGCAGACACTCTTCCACCTCATAGAACTTACGATTGCCCCATTGAACTTCTACCGGGAGCCGAGATCCCGTTTGGTCGGATTTACCCTCTCTGAGCCTGAATTGGAAGCCCTGCGTACCTATATCGACGAGAGCCTTGAAAAGCAGTTCATTCGGCCTTCCACTTCACCAGCAGGAGCCGGTATTTTCTTCGTTGAGAAAAAAGACCACACCTTGAGGCCCTGTGTGGACTATCGTGACCTTAACAGGGTCACTGTCAAGAATCGGTACCCTCTTCCTCTGATTCCCGAACTATTCCAGAGGCTGCGAGGGGCACGAGTGTTCTCCAAACTGGACTTGAGGGGTGCCTATAATCTTGTCAGAATCAGGGAGGGAGACGAATGGAAGACGGCCTTCCGGACACGTTTTGGCCACTTTGAGTATTTAGTCATGCCATTCGGGCTCTGCAATGCTCCAGCCACATTCCAGCATCTGGTAAACGATTTTTTTCGGGACTTTCTTGATTTATTTGTCATCGTGTATCTGGATGACATCCTTGTATTCTCTGAAACTTTAGAATCCCATCGGACTCATGTAAAAAAGGTATTAGCTCGATTGCGGGAACACTGACTTTACGCAAAGGCTGAAAAATGAGACTTTGAAAAGCAAGTTGTGCATTTCCTAGGGCTTGTCATCTCCGCCGAAGGAATCTCCATGGACCCTTAGAAAGTCGCTTCTGTCTTGGAATGGTCTGCTCCTACTGACAGAAAAGCTGTACAGAGGTTCGTGGGGTTTGCTAACTTTTATAGAACATTTATTAAGGACTTTTCTGGCATCATCACTCCCATTACTCAGCTAACGAAACAGCATGTTCCCTTTCGATGGACCCCAGAGGCTCAGACAGCGTTTGAACAGTTGAAAGCCTTATTCACCTCAGCTCCCATCTTGAAACATCCCGATCCCTCCTTAGCTTATGTTTTGGAGGTAGACGCCTCGGAAAATGCAGTTGAGGCTATTATTTCCCAACGCCAAGGGCCCAAATCATTGCTCCACCCTGTGGCCTTCTTCTCTAAAAAATTAAATCCTTCCGAAAGGAATTATGATGTTGGTGACCGAGAGCTACTGGCTATCAAGGCCGCTCTTGAAGAATGGCGTTACCTTTTGGAGGGAGCTTCTCACCCAATTCTTATCTTCACAGATCACAAGAATCTTGAGTATTTGAAGACAGCTAAACGCCTAAGACCTCGGCAGGCAAGATGGGCACTTTTTTTCTCTCGTTTCATGTTTCATATAACCTACCGTCCTGGCTCAAAGAACGGGAAACCAGATGCCTTGTCCCGCATGTTCAGTGATCCAATTGTATCCTCGGAACCTGATACTATTTTACCAGCCAATAATTTTTTACTTCTTCAGGCGGATCTGATGTCACATATAAGAAAATATGTGGAAGACCAACCGCCTTCCAAGGACCTGGCTCTTCAACTAAGGGATGGCCTGTACTAAGAGGCCTATTTGTCAAAGAGGCAAATCTTTATCCCAGAACAGTTCAGAGTTGCCGTCCTAGGGCGATGTCATGATCATCCCCTAGCGGGTCACTTTGGGATTCACAAGACGGCTAATTCGATCTCCCGTACATTCTGGTGGCCAAACTTGAAGAACGACTGCAAGAAATATGTAAGATCTTGTATTTCATGCCTTCGGAATAAGACAGACAGAGCCAGAACTTGGGGTCTACTTGAGCCCCTTCCTGTACCTGAGAAACCATGGAGCATGATCTCCATGGATTTTATAGTAGAACTTCCCCCATCTGAAGACTTCACTACCATTTTCGTTGTGGTTGTTCGTTTGACCAAAATGGCCCACTTTGTACCTCTGCAAGGAACTCCTTCTGCCCCGGAGACTGCCTCAACTTTTATCAAGGAGATTGTAAGGTTGCATGGCATCCCTGACAGCATAGTTTCTGACCGAGGGGTGCAGTTCACTTCTAGATTTTGGAGGGCCTTATGTGAAACTTTGAACATTGAACTCCGCCTCTCCACAGCTTATCACCCACAAACTAATAGACAGACTGAAAGGGTCAATCAAACCCTTGAACAGTACCTACGATGCTTTTCTTCTTTTGCACAGGATGACTGGCTATCACTTCTTCCACTCGCGGAATTTTCATACAATAATTCCACCCATTCGGCAACCAGTCACCTTTTTTCGCCAATTATGGATACCATCCTTCTTTCTTGCCTGAGCTGCCTATTGATTCTTCTGTACCTGCCGTACAAGACAGGTTGACTTTCCTTAACTCCAACTACCAATTACTGCAGGATACAATCTCCAAGACCCAGGCAGATAATAAAAAGTTCTTCGACAAGAAGAGAAGAGGCAATTTGAATCTTGAACCTGGAGATAAGGTCTGGCTTTCCACAGCGAACTTGAAACTAAGTTGCCCCTCGAGGAAGCTTGGCCCAAGATTTTTGGGGCCTTTTCCAGTACCTCGCTGCCCGTCTGCTACCGAACCCGGCCACCCTTGTGATCCTGCACCAGCCTCCTGCTTGGCTTAACGCTGTCTCCAGTGCCTGTGCTAGCTGTCCATCCTACCAGCTTTCCTGAGTCCAGTTCCTTACCAGATGCTCTGCCTGCATCTCCACGTCTGCAACTCAGCTGACAAGTTCTGCACGCAACTACAGGCTCTCGTGTAACTCCTCACCCTAGGTCTGTCCCATCCTCAGTGGGGCTTGGGTTGGAGATACAAGGGAGGCCGACCTCGTCATTCCAGACTCCTACCAGGTACGTGACAGTACCAGTCAGCCAGAGATGGAGTCTGGAAGGGAGGCCTCTCCACCGAAGGACATTTACCAAACTATTTCTGCGCTCTCAAATATTGTGCAGAAGTTACAAGAGCGGGTCACTTTGGGATTCACAAGACGGCTAATTTGATCTCCCGTACATTCTGGTGGCCAAACTTGATGAACGACTGCATGAAATATGTAAGATCTTGTATTTCATGCCTTCGGAATAAGACAGACAGAGCCAGAACTTGGGGTCTACTTGAGCCCCTTCCTGTACCTGAGAAACCATGGAGCATGATCTCCATGGATTTTATAGTAGAACTTCCCCCATCTGAAGACTTCACTACCATTTTCGTTGTGGTTGATCGTTTGACCAAAATGGCCCACTTTGTACCTCTGCAAGGAACTCCTTCTGCCCCGGAGACTGCCTCAACTTTTATCAAGGAGATTGTAAGGTTGCATGGCATCCCTGACAGCATAGTTTCTGATCGAGGGGTGCAGTTCACTTCTAGATTTTGGAGGGCCTTATGTGAAACTTTGAACATTGAACTCCGCCTCTCCACAGCTTATCACCAACAAACTAATGGACAGACTGAAAGGGTCAATCAAACCCTTGAACAGTACCTACGATGCTTTTCTTCTTTTGCGCAGGATGACTGGCTATCACTTCTCCCACTCGCGGAATTTTCATACAATAATTCCACCCATTCGGCAACCAAACAGTCACCTTTTTTCGCCAATTATGGATACCATCCTTCTTTCTTGCCTGAGCTGCCTATTGATTCTTCTGTACCTGCCGTACAAGACAGGTTGAACTTCCTTAACTCCAACTACCAATTACTGCAGGATACAATCTCCAAGACCCAGGCAGATAATAAAAAGTTCTTCGACAAGAAGAGAAGAGGCAATTTGAATCTTGAACCTTTTCCAGTACCTCGCTGCCCGTCTGCTACCGAACCCGGCCACCCTTGTGATCCTGCACCAGCCTCCTGCTTGGCTTAACGCTGTCTCCAGTGCCTGTGCTAGCTGTCCATCCTACCAGCTTTCCTGAGTCCAGTTCCTTACCAGATGCTCTGCCTGCATCTCCACGTCTGCAACTCAGCTGAAAAGTTCTGCACGCAACTACAGGCACTCGTGTAACTCCTCACCCTAGGTCTGTCCCATCCTCAGTGGGGCTTGGGTTGGAGATACAAGGGAGGCCGACCCCGTCATTCCAGACTCCTACCAGGTACGTGACAGTACCAGTCAGCCAGAGATGGAGTCTGGAAGGGAGGCCTCTCCACCGAAGGACATTTACCAAACTATTTCTGCGCTCTCAAATATTGTGCAGAAGTTACAAGAGTGGGTCACTTTGGGATTCACAAGACGGCTAATTTGATCTCCCGTACATTCTGGTGGCCAAATTTGATGAACGACTGCAAGAAATATGTAAGATCTTGTATTTCATGCCTTCGGAATAAGACAGACAGAGCCAGAACTTGGGGTTTACTTGAGCCCCTTCCTGTACCTGAGAAACCATGGAGCATGATCTCCATGGATTTTATAGTAGAACTTCCCCCATCTGAAGACTTCACTACCATTTTCGTTGTGGTTGATCGTTTGACCAAAATGGCCCACTTTGTACCTCTGCAAGGAACTCCTTCTGCCCCGGAGACTGCCTCAACTTTTATCAAGGAGATTGTAAGGTTGCATGGCATCCCTGACAGCATAGTTTCTGATCGAGGGGTGCAGTTCACTTCTAGATTTTGGAGGGCCTTATGTGAAACTTTGAACATTGAACTCCGCCTCTCCACAGCTTATCACCCACAAACTAATGGACAGACTGAAAGGGTCAATCAAACCCTTGAACAGTACCTACGATGCTTTTCTTCTTTTGCACAGGATGACTGGCTATCACTTCTCCCACTCGCGGAATTTTCATACAATAATTCCACCCATTCGGCAACCAAACAGTCACCTTTTTTCGCCAATTATGGATACCATCCTTCTTTCTTGCCTGAGCTGCCTATTGATTCTTCTGTACCTGCCGTACAAAACAGGTTGAACTTCCTTAACTCCAACTACCAATTACTGCAGGATACAATCTCCAAGACCCAGGCAGATAATAAAAAGTTCTTCGACAAGAAGAGAAGAGGCAATTTGAATCTTGAACCTGGAGATAAGGTCTGGCTTTCCACAGCGAACTTGAAACTAAGTTGCCCCTCGAGGAAGCTTGGCCCAAGATTTTTGGGGCCTTTTCCAGTCAAGAGAAAGATTAATGCATTAGCATTCGAATTAGTGTTACCCAAGAACCTGAGAATCCACCCAGTATTCCATGTTTCTTTGTTGAAGCCTACAGTGCCAAATCCTTTCCCAAATCAGATTTCTGAAACCCCTCCACCGCTACTTATCGAAGGGAATGAGGAATTTGAGGTGGAGGCCGTATTGGACTGTAGGAAGAGAGGTAACCAAACACAGTTTCTCATTAAATGGAAAGGCTACGGGCCGGAAGAAAGTTCCTGGGAACCAGCTTCTGATGTGCATGCTCCAAGACTGGTACGAGCTTTCTTTCTACGCCACCCGGAAAAAGAGGTCATGAGGGGCATCCAGAGTCTGCCCCTAAGGGGGGCAATGTAAGGAAGCTGCCGGGAATCCGTCTGCGCATGCGCGCATTCGTCAACAGTCTCGGAATGCTGGCGCGCGCATCCCCAGTACGCAGCGGCCTTTCCGGAGAACCATTGCGCATGCGTGTGCGCAATTCGCGCATGCGCGTGCGCACGGGCAACGTGCGCGCGCAGGAGCACGCTCCTAATTCCCTTTGGCACCAGCCTGCCTACTTAAAGGATGCTCTGACTTCTGACAAGTGCTGACTGGTCTTCAGCAAGTACCCTGATACCTGAACTCTGTTTAAACCTGGCTTGATCCCTGTTGCTGAACCTTGGCTTCCCTTTGACCTTGCTTCCGGACTTGAATACTTGATTACTGGTTCCTGATCTCGGCTTCCCATCTGACCTCCCTCCTGCCTGTGCCTTGTACCTCGCTGCCCGTCTGCTACCGAACCCGGCCACCCTTGTGATCCTGCACCAGCCTCCTGCTTGGCTTAACGCTGTCTCCAGTGCCTGTGCTAGCTGTCCATCCTACCAGCTTTCCTGAGTCCAGTTCCTTACCAGATGCTCTGCCTGCATCTCCACGTCTGCAACTCAGCTGACAAGTTCTGCACGCAACTACAGGCACTCGTGTAACTCCTCACCCTAGGTCTGTCCCATCCTCAGTGGGGCTTGGGTTGGAGATACAAGGGAGGCCGACCTCGTCATTCCAGACTCCTACCAGGTACGTGACAGTACCAGTCAGCCAGAGATGGAGTCTGGAAGGGAGGCCTCTCCACCGAAGGACATTTACCAAACTATTTCTGCGCTCTCAAATATTGTGCAGAAGTTACAAGAGAATCTTGGTCGCATGGAAGAGCGACGTCCGCATGAGGTGACCGTCCCTGCAGTAATTGGTAGTTGGAGTTAAGGAAGTTCAACCTGTCTTGTACGGCAGGTACCGAAGAATCAATAGGCAGCTCAGGCAAGAAAGAAGGATGGTATCCATAATTGGCGAAAAAAGGTGACTGTTTGGTTACCGAATGGGTGGAATTATTGTATGAAAATTCCGCGAGTGGGAGAAGTGATAGAGAGAACAGGTAGAGGAGCAGGGGCGGCTGGCCTTGAAACCACAGAAAGAGTCCCTTTAGATTTTTCCGATTGCCTTTCTCGAAACCGCCGATCGATCTGAATAGTTAAATTTATCAGATCTTCCAGGGACGCGGGTATTCCCACTCTGGCAAGTTCATCTTTTACGGTGTCAGAAAGTCCTAGACGGAACTGGTGACGAAGTGCAGAGTGATTCCATTGGGTATCTGCGCTCCAAACACGAAAGTCAGTTACGTAATCTTCAACAGGCCTTGGCCCTTGCTGTAATTTGTCAAGCATGGATTCGGCAGTTTGCTGGGAAAAGGGGTCAGTGGTCAGGGGTCAAGAGGCTGGTGCAGGATCACAAGGGTGGCCGGGTTCGGTAGCAGACGGGCAGCGAGGTACTGGAAAAGGTTCAAGATTCAAATTGCCTCTTCTCTTCTTGTCGAATAACTTTTTATTATCTGCCTGGGTCTTGGAGGTTGTATCCTGCAGTAGGTTTACTTGAGCCCCTTCCTGTACCTGAGAAACCATGGAGCATGATCTCCATGGATTTTATAGTAGAACTTCCCCCATCTGAAGACTTCACTACCATTTTCGTTGTGGTTGTTCGTTTGACCAAAATGGCCCACTTTGTACCTCTGCAAGGAACTCCTTCTGCCCCGGAGACTGCCTCAACTTTTATCAAGGAGATTGTAAGGTTGCATGGCATCCCTGACAGCATAGTTTCTGACCGAGGGGTGCAGTTCACTTCTAGATTTTGGAGGGCCTTATGTGAAACTTTGAACATTGAACTCCGCCTCTCCACAGCTTATCACCCACAAACTAATGGACAGACTGAAAGGGTCAATCAAACCCTTGAACAGTACCTACGATGCTTTTCTTCTTTTGCGCAGGATGACTGGCTATCACTTCTCCCACTCGCGGAATTTTCATACAATAATTCCACCCATTCGGCAACCAAACAGTCACCTTTTTCGCCAATTATGGATACCATCCTTCTTTCTTGCCTGAGCTGCCTATTGATTCTTCTGTACCTGCCGTACAAGACAGGTTGAACTTCCTTAACTCCAACTACCAATTACTGCAGGATACAATCTCCAAGACCCAGGCAGATAATAAAAAGTTCTTCGACAAGAAGAGAAGAGGCAATTTGAATCTTGAACCTTTTCCAGTACCTCGCTGCCCGTCTGCTACCGAACCCGGCCACCCTTGTGATCCTGCACCAGCCTCCTGCTTGGCTTAACGCTGTCTCCAGTGCCTGTGCTAGCTGTCCATCCTACCAGCTTTCCTGAGTCCAGTTCCTTACCAGATGCTCTGCCTGCATCTCCACGTCTGCAACTCAGCTGAAAAGTTCTGCACGCAACTACAGGCACTCGTGTAACTCCTCACCCTAGGTCTGTCCCATCCTCAGTGGGGCTTGGGTTGGAGATACAAGGGAGGCCGACCCCGTCATTCCAGACTCCTACCAGGTACGTGACAGTACCAGTCAGCCAGAGATGGAGTCTGGAAGGGAGGCCTCTCCACCGAAGGACATTTACCAAACTATTTCTGCGCGCTCAAATATTGTGCAGAAGTTACAAGAGTGGGTCACTTTGGGATTCACAAGACGGCTAATTTGATCTCCCGTACATTCTGGTGGCCAAATTTGATGAACGACTGCAAGAAATATGTAAGATCTTGTATTTCATGCCTTCGGAATAAGACAGACAGAGCCAGAACTTGGGGTTTACTTGAGCCCCTTCCTGTACCTGAGAAACCATGG
>JARGYO010000895.1:0-88556 GCA_029206835.1 Rana muscosa
TTTTTCTTTCTTATTGTCCCTCTTTTTTCTCTCTTTTTTTCTCTTTTTTTTTCTTTCTTTTTTTCTGTTGCCCTCCCCTCCCTCTCTCTTTTTTCCCTCAATATTTTTTTCCCCTTCTTTTTTTCTTTCTTTTTTTTCTCTTTTTTTTCTCTTTTTTTCTTTCTTTTTTTCTCTTGCCCTCCCCTCCCTCTTTTCCCTCAGTATTTTTTTTTCTTTCTTTTTTTCTCTTGCCCTCCCCTCCCTCTCTCTTTTTTCCCTCAATATTTTTTTCCCCTTCTTTTTTTCTTTCTTTTTTTTCTCTTTTTTTTCTCTTTTTTTCTTTCTTTTTTTCTCTTGCCCTCCCCTCCCTCTTTTCCCTCAGTATTTTTTTTTCTTTCTTTTTTTCTCTTGCCCTCCCCTCCCTCTCTCTTTTTTCCCTCAATATTATTTTTTTCCTTTCTTTTTTTCTCTCTTTTTTTCTCTCTTGTTTTCTCTTTTTTTTGCTTTATTTTTTTCTCTTGCCCTCCCCTCCCTCTCAATTTTTTCCCTCATTATTTTTTTTTCCTTTCTTTTGTTCTCTCTTTTTTTCTCTTGCCCTCCCCTCCCTCTTTTCCCTCAATATTTTTTTCCTTTCTTTTTTTCTCTCTTTTTTTCTCCTTTTTTCTCTTGCCCTCCCCTCCCTCTCTCTTTTTTCCCTCAATATTTTTTTTATTTCTTTTTTTTCTTTCTTTTTTTTTGCTCTCTTTTTTTTCTTTCTTTTTTTCTCTTGCCCTCCCCTCCCTCTCTCTTTTTTCCCTCAATATTTTTTCCTTTCTTTTGTTCTCTCTTTTTTCTCTTGCCCTCCCCTCCCTCTTTTCCCTCAGTGTTTTTTTTCTTTCTTTTTTTCTCTCTTTTTTCTCTCTCTTTTTTCTCTCTTTTTTTGCTTTCTCTTGCCCTCCCCTCCCTCTCTCTTTTTTCCCTCAATATTTTTTTTCCTTTCTTTTTTTCTCTTTTTTTCCTTTCTTTTTTTCTCTCTTTTTCTCTTGCCCTCCCCTCCCTCTTTTCCCTCAGTATTTTTTTCTTTCTTTTTTTCTCTCTTTTTTTTCTCTTTTTTCTCTCTCTTTTTTTCTCTCTTTTTTTTGCTTTCTTTTTTCTCTTGCCCTCCCCTCCCTCTCTTTTTTCCCTCAATATTTATTTTCCTTTCTTTTTTTCTCTCATTTTTTTCTCTCTTTTTTTTCTCTTTTTTTCTTTCTTTTTTTCTCTTGCCCTCCCCTCCCTCTCTCTTTTTTCCCTCAATATTATTTTCCTCCTTTCTTTTTTTTCTTTCTTTTTTTCTCTTTTTTCTCTTTTTTTTTGTCTCTTTTTTCTCTTTTTTTTGCTTTCTTTTTTTCTCTTGCCCTCCCCTCCCTCTCAATTTTTTCCCTCAATATTTTTTTTCTTTCTTTTTTTCTCACTTTTTTTCTCTTCCCCTCCCCTCCCTCTTTTCCATCAATTTTTTTTCCTTTCTTTTTTTCTTTCTTATTTAACCTCTTTTTTTCTCTCTTTTTTTTCTCTTTTTTTGCTTTCTTTTTTTCTCTTGCCCTCCCCTCCCTCTCTCTTTTTTTCCTCAATATTTTTTTCCTTTCTTTTTTTTCTTTCTTTTTCTCTCTCTTTTTTTCTCTTTTTTCTCTCTATTTTTTTCTCTCTCTTTTTTTCCTTTCTTTTTTTCTCTTGCCCTCCCCTCCCTCTCTCTTTTTTCCCTCAATATCTTTTTCCTTTCTTTGTATCCCTCTTTTTTTCTCTCTTTTTTTTCTCTTTTTTTTTCTTCCTTTTTTTCTCTTGCCCTCCCCTCCCTCTCTCTTTTTTCCCTCAGTATTTTTTCCTTTCTTTTTTCTCTCTTTTTTTTTCTCTTTTCTCTCTCTCTCTCTTTTTTTCTCTCTCTTTTTTTGCTTTCTTTTTTTCTCTTGCCCTCCCCTCCCTCTCTCTTTTTTCCCTCAATATTTTCTTCCTTTCTTTTTTTTCTCTTTTTTTTCTCTTTTTTTTCTCTTGCCCTCCGGAGCCTCCCTCTTTTCCCTCAAGTTTTTTTCCTTTCTTTTTTTCTTTCTTTTTTTCTCTCTTGTTTTTCTCTCTTTTTTAGCTTTCTTTTTTTCTCTTGCCCTCCCCTCCCTCTCTTTTTTCCCTCAATATTTTTTTCCTTTCTTTTTTTCTTTCTTGTTTTCCTCTCTTCTTTTCTATTGCCCTCCCCTCCCTCTTTTCCCTCAATATTTATTTCCTTTCTTTTTTCCTTTCTTTTTTTCTCTCTTTTTTTCTCTTGCCCTCCGGAGCCTCCCTCTTTTCCCTCAAGTTTTTTTCCTTTCTTTTTTTCTTTCTTTTTTTCTCTTGCCCTCCCCTCCCTCTCTCTTTTTTCCGTCAATATTTTTTTCCTTTCTTTTTTTTCTTTCTTTTTTTCTCTCTTTTTTTCTCTCCTTTTTCTCTCTATTTTTTTCTCTCTCTTTTTTTGTTTTCTTTTTTTCTCTTGCCCTCCCCTCCCTCTCTCTTTTTTCCCTCAATATCTTTTTCCTTTCTTTGTATCCCTCTTTTTTTCTCTCTTTTTTTTCTCTTTTTTTTTCTTCCTTTTTTTCTCTTGCCCTCCCCTCCCTCTCTCTTTTTTCCCTCAGTATTTTTTCCTTTCTTTTTTTCTCTCTTTTTTTTCTCTTTTCTCTCTCTCTCTCTTTTTTTCTCTCTCTTTTTTTGCTTTCTTTTTTTCTCTTGCCCTCCCCTCCCTCTCTCTTTTTTCCCTCAATATTTTCTTCCTTTCTTTTTTTTCTCTTTTTTTTCTCTTTTTTTTCTCTTGCCCTCCGGAGCCTCCCTCTTTTCCCTCAAGTTTTTTTCCTTTCTTTGTTTCTTTCTTTTTTTCTCTCTTGTTTTTCTCTCTTTTTTAGCTTTCTTTTTTTCTCTTGCCCTCCCCTCCCTCTCTTTTTTCCCTCAATATTTTTTTCCTTTCTTTTTTTCTTTCTTTTTTTCCTCTCTTCTTTTCTATTGCCCTCCCCTCCCTCTTTTCCCTCAATATTTATTTCCTTTCTTTTTTCCTTTCTTTTTTTCTCTCTTTTTTTCTCTTGCCCTCCGGAGCCTCCCTCTTTTCCCTCAAGTTTTTTTCCTTTCTTTTTTTCTTTCTTTTTTTCTCTTGCCCTCCCCTCCCTCTCTCTTTTTTCCGTCAATATTTTTTTCCTTTCTTTTTTTTTCTCTTTTTTTCTCTTGCCCTCCCCTCCCTCATTTCCCTCAATATTTTTTTTCTTTCTTTCTTTCTATCTTTGTTTCCCTCTTTTTTTTCTTTCTTTTTTTCTCTTTTTTTTGCTTTTTTTTTCTCTTGCCCTCCCCTCCCTCTCTCTTTTTTCCCTCAATATTTTTTTTCCTTTCTTTTCTGTCTCTTTTTTTCCCTTCTTTTTTTCTCTCTTTTTTTCTCTTGCCCTCACCCTCCCTCTTTTCCCTCAATATTTTTTTCCTTTCTTTTTTTCTCTCTTTTTTCTCCTTTTTTCTCTTGCCCTCCCCTCCCTCTCTCTTTTTTCCCTCAATATTTTTTCCTTTCTTTTTTCTCTCTTTTTTTCTCTTGCCCTCCCCTCCCTCTTTTCCCTCAATATATTTTTTCCTTTCTTTTTTTTCTTTCTTTTTTTCTGTCTTTTTTTTCTGTCTTTTTGTCTCTTTTTTTCCTCTTTTTTAGCTTTCTTTTTTTCTCTTGCCCTCCCCTCCCTCTCTTTTTTCCCTCAATATTTTTTTTCTCTTTTTTTTCCTTTCTTTTGTTCTCTCTTTTTTTCTCTTGCCCTCCCCTCCCTCTTTTCCCTCAGTATTTTTTTTCTTTCTTTTTTATCTCTTTTTTTTCTCTTTTTTTTTTTGCTTTCTTTTTTTCTCTTGCCCTCCCCTCCCTCTCTCTTTTTTCCCTCAATATTATTTTTTTCCTTTCTTTTTTTTCTTTCTTTTTTTCTCTCTTTTTTTTCTCTCTTGTTTTCTCTTTTTTTTTGCTTTCTTTTTTTCTCTTGCCCTCCCCTCCCTCTCAATTTTTTCCCTCATTATTTTTTTTTCTTTTTTTTCTCTCTTTTTTTCTCTTGCCCTCCCCTCCCTCTTTTCCCTCAATATATTTTTTCCTTTCTTTTTTTCTTTCTTTTTTTCTCTCTTTTTTTTCTCTCTTTTTTTCTCTTTTTTTTTTCTTTCTTTTTTTCTCTCTTTTTTCTCTCCTTTTTTTTCTCTCTTTTTTTTCTTTCTTTTTTCTCTTGCCCTCCCCTCCCTCTCTCTTTTTTCCCTCAATATTTTTTCCTTTCTTTTTTCTCTCTTTTTTCTCTTGCCCTCCCTCTTTTCCCTCAATATTTTTTTCCTTTCTTTTTTTCTTTCTTTTTTTCTCTCTTTTTCTCTTTCTTTGCTTTCTTTTTTTCTCTTGCCCTCCCCTCCCTCTCTCTTTTTTCCCTCAATATTTTTTTCCTTTCTTTTTTTCTCTCTTTTTTTCTCTCTTTTTTTCTCTCTTTTTTCTCTCTCTTTTTTCTCTCTTTTTTTTCTCTTTTTTTGCTTTCTTTTTTTCTCTTGCCCTCCCCTCCCTCTCTCTTTTTTCCCTCAATATTTTTTTCCTTTCTTTTTTTCTTTCTTTTTTTCTCTCTTTTTTTCTCTCTTTTTTCTCTCTCTTTTTTCTCTCTCTTTTTTCTCTTTTTTTGCTTTCTTTTTTTCTCTTGCCCTCCCCTCCCTCTCAATTTTTTCCCTCATTATTTTTTTTTCTTTCTTTTTTTCTCTCTTTTTTTCTTTTGCCCTCCCCTCCCTCTTTTCCCTCAATATTTTTTTCCTTTCTTTTTTTCTTTCTTATTGTCCCTCTTTTTTCTCTCTTTTTTTTCTCTTTTTTTTTTCTTTCTTTTTTTCTGTTGCCCTCCCCTCCCTCTCTCTTTTTTCCCTCAATATTTTTTTCCCCTTCTTTTTTTCTTTCTTTTTTTTCTCTTTTTTTTCTCTTTTTTTCTTTCTTTTTTTCTCTTGCCCTCCCCTCCCTCTTTTCCCTCAGTATTTTTTTTTCTTTCTTTTTTTCTCTTGCCCTCCCCTCCCTCTCTCTTTTTTCCCTCAATATTATTTTTTTCCTTTCTTTTTTTCTCTCTTTTTTTCTCTCTTGTTTTCTCTTTTTTTTGCTTTATTTTTTTCTCTTGCCCTCCCCTCCCTCTCAATTTTTTCCCTCATTATTTTTTTTCCTTTCTTTTGTTCTCTCTTTTTTTCTCTTGCCCTCCCCTCCCTCTTTTCCCTCAATATTTTTTTCCTTTCTTTTTTTCTCTCTTTTTTTCTCCTTTTTTCTCTTGCCCTCCCCTCCCTCTCTCTTTTTTCCCTCAATATTTTTTTTATTTCTTTTTTTTCTTTCTTTTTTTTTGCTCTCTTTTTTTTCTTTCTTTTTTTCTCTTGCCCTCCCCTCCCTCTCTCTTTTTTCCCTCAATATTTTTTCCTTTCTTTTGTTCTCTCTTTTTTCTCTTGCCCTCCCCTCCCTCTTTTCCCTCAGTGTTTTTTTTCTTTCTTTTTTTCTCTCTTTTTTCTCTCTCTTTTTTTCTCTCTTTTTTTTGCTTTCTCTTGCCCTCCCCTCCCTCTCTCTTTTTTCCCTCAATATTTTTTTCCTTTCTTTTTTTCTCTTTTTTTCCTTTCTTTTTTTCTCTCTTTTTCTCTTGCCCTCCCCTCCCTCTTTTCCCTCAGTATTTTTTTCTTTCTTTTTTTCTCTCTTTTTTTTCCCTCTTTTTTCTCTCTTTTTTTCTCTCTTTTTTTTGCTTTCTTTTTTCTCTTGCCCTCCCCTCCCTCTCTTTTTTCCCTCAATATTTATTTTCCTTTCTTTTTTTCTCTCATTTTTTTCTCTCTTTTTTTTCTCTTTTTTTCTTTCTTTTTTTCTCTTGCCCTCCCCTCCCTCTCTCTTTTTTCCCTCAATATTATTTTCCTCCTTTCTTTTTTTTCTTTCTTTTTTTCTCTTTTTTCTCTCTTTTTTTGTCTCTTTTTTCTCTTTTTTTTGCTTTCTTTTTTTCTCTTGCCCTCCCCCCCTCTCAATTTTTTCCCTCAATATTTTTTTTCTTTCTTTTTTTCTCACTTTTTTTCTCTTCCCCTCCCCTCCCTCTTTTCCATCAATTTTTTTTCCTTTCTTTTTTTCTTTCTTATTTAACCTCTTTTTTTCTCTCTTTTTTTTCTCTTTTTTTGCTTTCTTTTTTTCTCTTGCCCTCCCCTCCCTCTCTCTTTTTTTCCTCAATATTTTTTTCCTTTCTTTTTTTTCTTTCTTTTTTCTCTCTTTTTTTCTCTTTTTTCTCTCTATTTTTTTCTCTCTCTTTTTTTCCTTTCTTTTTTTCTCTTGCCCTCCCCTCCCTCTCTCTTTTTTCCCTCAATATCTTTTTCCTTTCTTTGTATCCCTCTTTTTTTCTCTCTTTTTTTTCTCTTTTTTTTTTCTTCCTTTTTTTCTCTTGCCCTCCCCTCCCTCTCTCTTTTTTCCCTCAGTATTTTTTCCTTTCTTTTTTCTCTCTTTTTTTTCTCTTTTCTCTCTCTCTCTCTTTTTTTCTCTCTCTTTTTTTGCTTTCTTTTTTTCTCTTGCCCTCCCCTCCCTCTCTCTTTTTTCCCTCAATATTTTCTTCCTTTCTTTTTTTCTCTTTTTTTTCTCTTTTTTTTCTCTTGCCCTCCGGAGCCTCCCTCTTTTCCCTCAAGTTTTTTTCCTTTCTTTTTTTCTTTCTTTTTTTCTCTCTTGTTTTTCTCTCTTTTTTAGCTTTCTTTTTTTCTCTTGCCCTCCCCTCCCTCTCTTTTTTCCCTCAATATTTTTTTCCTTTCTTTTTTTCTTTCTTGTTTTCCTCTCTTCTTTTCTATTGCCCTCCCCTCCCTCTTTTCCCTCAATATTTATTTCCTTTCTTTTTTCCTTTCTTTTTTTCTCTCTTTTTTTCTCTTGCCCTCCGGAGCCTCCCTTTTTTCCCTCAAGTTTTTTTCCTTTCTTTTTTTCTTTCTTTTTTTCTCTTGCCCTCCCCTCCCTCTCTCTTTTTTCCGTCAATATTTTTTTCCTTTCTTTTTTTTCTTTCTTTTTTTCTCTCTTTTTTTCTCTCCTTTTTCTCTCTATTTTTTTCTCTCTCTTTTTTTGCTTTCTTTTTTTCTCTTGCCCTCCCCTCCCTCTCTCTTTTTTCCCTCAATATCTTTTTCCTTTCTTTGTATCCCTCTTTTTTTCTCTCTTTTTTTTCTCTTTTTTTTTTCTTCCTTTTTTTCTCTTGCCCTCCCCTCCCTCTCTCTTTTTTCCCTCAGTATTTTTTCCTTTCTTTTTTTCTCTCTTTTTTTTCTCTTTTCTCTCTCTCTCTCTTTTTTTCTCTCTCTTTTTTTGCTTTCTTTTTTTCTCTTGCCCTCCCCTCCCTCTCTCTTTTTTCCCTCAATATTTTCTTCCTTTCTTTTTTTTCTCTTTTTTTTCTCTTTTTTTTCTCTTGCCCTCCGGAGCCTCCCTCTTTTCCCTCAAGTTTTTTTTCCTTTCTTTGTTTCTTTCTTTTTTTCTCTCTTGTTTTTCTCTCTTTTTTAGCTTTCTTTTTTTCTCTTGCCCTCCCCTCCCTCTCTTTTTTCCCTCAATATTTTTTTCCTTTCTTTTTTTCTTTCTTTTTTTCCTCTCTTCTTTTCTATTGCCCTCCCCTACCTCTTTTCCCTCAATATTTATTTCCTTTCTTTTTTCCTTTCTTTTTTTCTCTCTTTTTTTCTCTTGCCCTCCGGAGCCTCCCTCTTTTCCCTCAAGTTTTTTTCCTTTCTTTTTTTCTTTCTTTTTTTCTCTTGCCCTCCCCTCCCTCTCTCTTTTTTCCGTCAATATTTTTTTCCTTTCTTTTTTTTTCTCTTTTTTTCTCTTGCCCTCCCCTCCCTCATTTCCCTCAATATTTTTTTTCTTTCTTTCTTTCTATCTTTGTTTCCCTCTTTTTTTTCTTTCTTTTTTTCTCTTTTTTTTGCTTTTTTTTTCTCTTGCCCTCCCCTCCCTCTCTCTTTTTTCCCTCAATATTTTTTTTCCTTTCTTTTCTGTCTCTTTTTTTCCCTTCTTTTTTTCTCTCTTTTTTTCTCTTGCCCTCCCCTCCCTCTTTTCCCTCAATATTTTTTTCCTTTCTTTTTTTCTCTCTTTTTTCTCCTTTTTTCTCTTGCCCTCCCCTCCCTCTCTCTTTTTTCCCTCAATATTTTTTCCTTTCTTTTTTCTCTCTTTTTTTCTCTTGCCCTCCCCTCCCTCTTTTCCCTCAATATATTTTTTCCTTTCTTTTTTTTCTTTCTTTTTTTCTGTCTTTTTTTTCTGTCTTTTTGTCTCTTTTTTTTCTCTTTTTTAGCTTTCTTTTTTTCTCTTGCCCTCCCCTCCCTCTCTTTTTTCCCTCAATATTTTTTTTCTCTTTTTTTCCTTTCTTTTGTTCTCTCTTTTTTTCTCTTGCCCTCCCCTCCCTCTTTTCCCTCAGTATTTTTTTTCTTTCTTTTTTATCTCTTTTTTTTCTCTTTTTTTTTTTTTGCTTTCTTTTTTTCTCTTGCCCTCCCCTCCCTCTCTCTTTTTTCCCTCAATATTATTTTTTTCCTTTCTTTTTTTTCTTTCTTTTTTTCTCTCTTTTTTTCTCTCTTGTTTTCTCTTTTTTTTTGCTTTCTTTTTTTCTCTTGCCCTCCCCTCCCTCTCAATTTTTTCCCTCATTATTTTTTTTTCTTTTTTTTCTCTCTTTTTTTCTCTTGCCCTCCCCTCCCTCTTTTCCCTCAATATTTTTTTCCTTTCTTTTTTTCTTTCTTAATTTCCCTCTTTTTTCTTCTCTCTCTTTTTTTTCTCTTTTTTTGCTTTCTTTTTTTTCTCTTGCCCTCCCCTCCCTCTCTCTTTTTTCCCTCAATATTTTTTTTCTTTCTTTTCTGTCTCTTTTTTTCCTTTCTTTTTTTCTCTCTTTTTTTCTCTTGCCCTCCCCTCCCTCTTTTCCCTCAATATTTTTTTCCTTTCTTTTTTTCTCTCTTTTTTTCTCCTTTTTTCTCTTGCCCTCCCCTCCCTCTCTCTTTTTTCCCTCAATATTTTTTTCCTTTCTTTTTTCTCTCTTTTTTTCTCTTGCCCTCCCCTCCCTCTTTTCCCTCAATATATTTTTTCCTTTCTTTTTTTCTTTCTTTTTTTCTCTCTTTTTTTTCTCTCTTTTTTTCTCTTTTTTTTTCTTTCTTTTTTTCTCTCTTTTTTCTCTCCTTTTTTTTCCTCTCTTTTTTTTCTTTCTTTTTTTCTCTTGCCCTCCCCTCCCTCTCTCTTTTTTCCCTCAATATTTTTTCCTTTCTTTTTTCTCTCTTTTTTCTCTTGCCCTCCCTCTTTTCCCTCAATATTTTTTTCCTTTCTTTTTTTCTTTCTTTTTTTCTCTCTTTTTCTCTTTCTTTGCTTTCTTTTTTTCTCTTGCCCTCCCCTCCCTCTCTCTTTTTTCCCTCAATATTTTTTTCCTTTCTTTTTTTCCTTTCTTTTTTTCTCTCTTTTTTTCTCTTGCCCTCCCCTCCCTCTTTTCCCTCAATATTTTTTTTCTTTCTTTCTTTCTATCTTTGTTTCCCTCTTTTTTTTCTTTCTTTTTTTCTCTTTTTTTTGCTTTTTTTTTCTCTTGCCCTCCCCTCTCTCTCTTTTTTCCCTCAATATTTTTTTTTCTCTTTTTTTCCTTGCTTTTTTTCTCTCTTTTTTCTCTTGCCCTCCCCTCCCTCTTTTCCCTCAGTGTTTTTTTTCTTTCTTTTTTTCTCTCTTTTTTTCTCTTTTTTTTTTTGCTTTCTTTTTTTCTCTTGCCCTCCCCTCCCTCTCTCTTTTTTCCCTCAATATTTTTTTCCTTTCTTTTTTTCTCTCTTTTTTTCTCTCTTTTTCTCTCTCTTTTTTCTCTCTTTTTTTTCTCTTTTTTTGCTTTCTTTTTTTCTCTTGCCCTCCCCTCCCTCTCTCTTTTTTCCCTCAATATTTTTTTCCTTTCTTTTTTTCTTTCTTTTTTTCTCTCTTTTTTTCTCTCTTTTTTCTCTCTCTTTTTTCTCTCTCTTTTTTCTCTTTTTTTGCTTTCTTTTTTTCTCTTGCCCTCCCCTCCCTCTCAATTTTTTCCCTCATTATTTTTTTTTCTTTCTTTTTTTCTCTCTTTTTTTCTTTTGCCCTCCCCTCCCTCTTTTCCCTCAATATTTTTTTCCTTTCTTTTTTTCTTTCTTATTGTCCCTCTTTTTTCTCTCTTTTTTTTCTCTTTTTTTTTTCTTTCTTTTTTTCTGTTGCCCTCCCCTCCCTCTCTCTTTTTTCCCTCAATATTTTTTTCCCCTTCTTTTTTTCTTTCTTTTTTTTCTCTTTTTTTTCTCTTTTTTTCTTTCTTTTTTTCTCTTGCCCTCCCCTCCCTCTTTTCCCTCAGTATTTTTTTTTCTTTCTTTTTTTCTCTTGCCCTCCCCTCCCTCTCTCTTTTTTCCCTCAATATTATTTTTTTCCTTTCTTTTTTTCTCTCTTTTTTTCTCTCTTGTTTTCTCTTTTTTTTGCTTTATTTTTTTCTCTTGCCCTCCCCTCCCTCTCAATTTTTTCCCTCATTATTTTTTTTTCCTTTCTTTTGTTCTCTCTTTTTTTCTCTTGCCCTCCCCTCCCTCTTTTCCCTCAATATTTTTTTCCTTTCTTTTTTTCTCTCTTTTTTTCTCCTTTTTTCTCTTGCCCTCCCCTCCCTCTCTCTTTTTTCCCTCAATATTTTTTTTATTTCTTTTTTTTCTTTCTTTTTTTTTGCTCTCTTTTTTTTCTTTCTTTTTTTCTCTTGCCCTCCCCTCCCTCTCTCTTTTTTCCCTCAATATTTTTTCCTTTCTTTTGTTCTCTCTTTTTTCTCTTGCCCTCCCCTCCCTCTTTTCCCTCAGTGTTTTTTTTCTTTCTTTTTTTCTCTCTTTTTTCTCTCTCTTTTTTTCTCTCTTTTTTTTGCTTTCTCTTGCCCTCCCCTCCCTCTCTCTTTTTTCCCTCAATATTTTTTTCCTTTCTTTTTTTCTCTTTTTTTCCTTTCTTTTTTTCTCTCTTTTTCTCTTGCCCTCCCCTCCCTCTTTTCCCTCAGTATTTTTTTCTTTCTTTTTTCTCTCTTTTTTTTCCCTCTTTTTTCTCTCTTTTTTTCTCTCTTTTTTTTGCTTTCTTTTTTCTCTTGCCCTCCCCTCCCTCTCTTTTTTCCCTCAATATTTATTTTCCTTTCTTTTTTTCTCTCATTTTTTTCTCTCTTTTTTTTCTCTTTTTTTCTTTCTTTTTTTCTCTTGCCCTCCCCTCCCTCTCTCTTTTTTCCCTCAATATTATTTTCCTCCTTTCTTTTTTTTCTTTCTTTTTTTCTCTTTTTTCTCTCTTTTTTTGTCTCTTTTTTCTCTTTTTTTTGCTTTCTTTTTTTCTCTTGCCCTCCCCTCCCTCTCAATTTTTTCCCTCAATATTTTTTTTCTTTCTTTTTTTCTCACTTTTTTTCTCTTCCCCTCCCCTCCCTCTTTTCCATCAATTTTTTTTCCTTTCTTTTTTTCTTTCTTATTTAACCTCTTTTTTTCTCTCTTTTTTTTCTCTTTTTTTGCTTTCTTTTTTTCTCTTGCCCTCCCCTCCCTCTCTCTTTTTTTCCTCAATATTTTTTTCCTTTCTTTTTTTTCTTTCTTTTTTCTCTCTTTTTTTCTCTTTTTTCTCTCTATTTTTTTCTCTCTCTTTTTTTCCTTTCTTTTTTTCTCTTGCCCTCCCCTCCCTCTCTCTTTTTTCCCTCAATATCTTTTTCCTTTCTTTGTATCCCTCTTTTTTTCTCTCTTTTTTTTCTCTTTTTTTTTTCTTCCTTTTTTTCTCTTGCCCTCCCCTCCCTCTCTTTTTTCCCTCAGTATTTTTTCCTTTCTTTTTTCTCTCTTTTTTTTCTCTTTTCTCTCTCTCTCTCTTTTTTTCTCTCTCTTTTTTTGCTTTCTTTTTTTCTCTTGCCCTCCCCTCCCTCTCTCTTTTTTCCCTCAATATTTTCTTCCTTTCTTTTTTTCTCTTTTTTTTCTCTTTTTTTTCTCTTGCCCTCCGGAGCCTCCCTCTTTTCCCTCAAGTTTTTTTCCTTTCTTTTTTTCTTTCTTTTTTTCTCTCTTGTTTTTCTCTCTTTTTTAGCTTTCTTTTTTTCTCTTGCCCTCCCCTCCCTCTCTTTTTTCCCTCAATATTTTTTTCCTTTCTTTTTTTCTTTCTTGTTTTCCTCTCTTCTTTTCTATTGCCCTCCCCTCCCTCTTTTCCCTCAATATTTATTTCCTTTCTTTTTTCCTTTCTTTTTTTCTCTCTTTTTTTCTCTTGCCCTCCGGAGCCTCCCTTTTTTCCCTCAAGTTTTTTTCCTTTCTTTTTTTCTTTCTTTTTTTCTCTTGCCCTCCCCTCCCTCTCTCTTTTTTCCGTCAATATTTTTTTCCTTTCTTTTTTTTCTTTCTTTTTTTCTCTCTTTTTTTCTCTCCTTTTTCTCTCTATTTTTTTCTCTCTCTTTTTTTGCTTTCTTTTTTTCTCTTGCCCTCCCCTCCCTCTCTCTTTTTTCCCTCAATATCTTTTTCCTTTCTTTGTATCCCTCTTTTTTTCTCTCTTTTTTTTCTCTTTTTTTTTTCTTCCTTTTTTTCTCTTGCCCTCCCCTCCCTCTCTCTTTTTTCCCTCAGTATTTTTTCCTTTCTTTTTTTCTCTCTTTTTTTTCTCTTTTCTCTCTCTCTCTCTTTTTTTCTCTCTCTTTTTTTGCTTTCTTTTTTTCTCTTGCCCTCCCCTCCCTCTCTCTTTTTTCCCTCAATATTTTCTTCCTTTCTTTTTTTTTCTCTTTTTTTTCTCTTGCCCTCCGGAGCCTCCCTCTTTTCCCTCAAGTTTTTTTTCCTTTCTTTGTTTCTTTCTTTTTTTCTCTCTTGTTTTTCTCTCTTTTTTAGCTTTCTTTTTTTCTCTTGCCCTCCCCTCCCTCTCTTTTTTCCCTCAATATTTTTTTCCTTTCTTTTTTTCTTTCTTTTTTTCCTCTCTTCTTTTCTATTGCCCTCCCCTCCCTCTTTTCCCTCAATATTTATTTCCTTTCTTTTTTCCTTTCTTTTTTTCTCTCTTTTTTTCTCTTGCCCTCCGGAGCCTCCCTCTTTTCCCTCAAGTTTTTTTCCTTTCTTTTTTTCTTTCTTTTTTTCTCTTGCCCTCCCCTCCCTCTCTCTTTTTTCCGTCAATATTTTTTTCCTTTCTTTTTTTTTCTCTTTTTTTCTCTTGCCCTCCCCTCCCTCATTTCCCTCAATATTTTTTTTCTTTCTTTCTTTCTATCTTTGTTTCCCTCTTTTTTTTCTTTCTTTTTTTCTCTTTTTTTTGCTTTTTTTTTCTCTTGCCCTCCCCTCCCTCTCTCTTTTTTCCCTCAATATTTTTTTTCCTTTCTTTTCTGTCTCTTTTTTTCCCTTCTTTTTTTCTCTCTTTTTTTCTCTTGCCCTCCCCTCCCTCTTTTCCCTCAATATTTTTTTCCTTTCTTTTTTTCTCTCTTTTTTCTCCTTTTTTCTCTTGCCCTCCCCTCCCTCTCTCTTTTTTCCCTCAATATTTTTTCCTTTCTTTTTTCTCTCTTTTTTTCTCTTGCCCTCCCCTCCCTCTTTTCCCTCAATATATTTTTTCCTTTCTTTTTTTTCTTTCTTTTTTTCTGTCTTTTTTTTCTGTCTTTTTGTCTCTTTTTTTTCTCTTTTTTAGCTTTCTTTTTTTCTCTTGCCCTCCCCTCCCTCTCTTTTTTCCCTCAATATTTTTTTTCTCTTTTTTTCCTTTCTTTTGTTCTCTCTTTTTTTCTCTTGCCCTCCCCTCCCTCTTTTCCCTCAGTATTTTTTTTCTTTCTTTTTTATCTCTTTTTTTTTTTGCTTTCTTTTTTTCTCTTGCCCTCCCCTCCCTCTCTCTTTTTTCCCTCAATATTATTTTTTTCCTTTCTTTTTTTTCTTTCTTTTTTTCTCTCTTTTTTTCTCTCTTGTTTTCTCTTTTTTTTTGCTTTCTTTTTTTCTCTTGCCCTCCCCTCCCTCTCAATTTTTTCCCTCATTATTTTTTTTTCTTTTTTTTCTCTCTTTTTTTCTCTTGCCCTCCCCTCCCTCTTTTCCCTCAATATTTTTTTCCTTTCTTTTTTTCTTTCTTAATTTCCCTCTTTTTTCTTCTCTCTCTTTTTTTTCTCTTTTTTTGCTTTCTTTTTTTTCTCTTGCCCTCCCCTCCCTCTCTCTTTTTTCCCTCAATATTTTTTTTCTTTCTTTTCTGTCTCTTTTTTTCCTTTCTTTTTTTCTCTCTTTTTTTCTCTTGCCCTCCCCTCCCTCTTTTCCCTCAATATTTTTTTCCTTTCTTTTTTTCTCTCTTTTTTTCTCCTTTTTTCTCTTGCCCTCCCCTCCCTCTCTCTTTTTTCCCTCAATATTTTTTTCCTTTCTTTTTTCTCTCTTTTTTTCTCTTGCCCTCCCCTCCCTCTTTTCCCTCAATATATTTTTTCCTTTCTTTTTTTCTTTCTTTTTTTCTCTCTTTTTTTTCTCTCTTTTTTTCTCTTTTTTTTTCTTTCTTTTTTTCTCTCTTTTTTCTCTCCTTTTTTTTCCTCTCTTTTTTTTCTTTCTTTTTTTCTCTTGCCCTCCCCTCCCTCTCTCTTTTTTCCCTCAATATTTTTTCCTTTCTTTTTTCTCTCTTTTTTCTCTTGCCCTCCCTCTTTTCCCTCAATATTTTTTTCCTTTCTTTTTTTCTTTCTTTTTTTCTCTCTTTTTCTCTTTCTTTGCTTTCTTTTTTTCTCTTGCCCTCCCCTCCCTCTCTCTTTTTTCCCTCAATATTTTTTTCCTTTCTTTTTTTCCTTTCTTTTTTTCTCTCTTTTTTTCTCTTGCCCTCCCCTCCCTCTTTTCCCTCAATATTTTTTTTCTTTCTTTCTTTCTATCTTTGTTTCCCTCTTTTTTTTCTTTCTTTTTTTCTCTTTTTTTTGCTTTTTTTTTCTCTTGCCCTCCCCTCTCTCTCTTTTTTCCCTCAATATTTTTTTTTCTCTTTTTTTCCTTGCTTTTTTTCTCTCTTTTTTCTCTTGCCCTCCCCTCCCTCTTTTCCCTCAGTGTTTTTTTTTCTTTCTTTTTTTCTCTCTTTTTTTCTCTTTTTTTTTTTGCTTTCTTTTTTTCTCTTGCCCTCCCCTCCCTCTCTCTTTTTTCCCTCAATATTTATTTTCCTTTTTTTTTCTCTCATTTTTTTCTCTTTTTTTTCTCTTTTTTTGCTTTCTTTTTTTCTCTTGCCCTCCCCTCCCTCTCTCTTTTTTCCCTCAATATTATTTTCCTCCTTTCTTTTTTGTCTTTCTTTTTTTCTCTTTTTTTTCTCTCTTTTTTTGTCTCTTTTTTTCTCTTTTTTTTGCTTTCTTTTTTTCTCTTGCCCTCCCCTCCCTCTCTCTTTTTTTCCTCAATATTTTTTTCCTTTCTTTTTTTCTTTCTTTTTTTCTCTCTTTTTTTCTCTCTTTTTTCTCTCTCTTTTTTCTCTATTTTTTTTCTCTTTTTTTGCTTTCTTTTTTTCTCTTGCCCTCCCCTCCCTCTCAATTTTTTCCCTCATTATTTTTTTTCTTTCTTTTTTTCTCTCTTTTTTTCTTTTGCCCTCCCCTCCCTCTTTTCCCTCAATATTTTTTTCCTTTCTTTTTTTCTTTCTTATTGTCCCTCTTTTTTTTCTCTTTTTTTTCTTTCTTTTTTTCTGTTGCCCTCCCCTCCCTCTCTCTTTTTTCCCTCAATATTTTTTCCCCTTCTTTTTTTCTTTCTTTTTTTTCTCTTTTTTTTCTCTTTTTTTTCTTTCTTTTTTTCTCTTGCCCTCCCCTCCCTCTTTTCCCTCAGTATTTTTTTTTCTTTCTTTTTTATCTCTTTTTTTCTCTTTTTTTTTTTGCTTTCTTTTTTTCTCTTGCCCTCCCCTCCCTCTTTTCCCTCAATATTTTTTTTCCTTTCTTTTCTGTCTCTTTTTTTCCTTTCTTTTTTTCCTTTCTTTTTTTCTCTCTTTTTTTCTCTTGCCCTCCCCTCCCTCTTTTCCCTCAATATTTTTATCCTTTCTTTTTTTCTCTCTTTTTTTCTCCTTTTTTCTCTTGCCCTCCCCTCCCTCTCTCTTTTTTCCCTCAATATTTTTTTCCTTTATTTTTTCTCTCTTTTTTTCTCTTGCCCTCCCCTCCCTCTTTTCCCTCAATATATTTTTTCCTTTCTTTTTTTCTTTCTTTTTTTCTCTCTTTTTTTTTCTCTCTTTTTTCTTTCTTTTTTTTCTCTTGCCCTCCCCTCCCTCTCTCTTTTTTCCCTCAATATTTTTTCCTTTCTTTTTTCCCTTTCTTTTTTCTCTCTTTTTTTTCTCTTGCCCTCCCTCTTTTCCCTCAATATTTTTTTCCTTTCTTTTTTTCTTACTTTTTTCTCTCCTTTTTTTCTCTCTTTTTTTTCTCTTTTTTTCTCTTGCCCTCCCCTCCCTCTCTCTTTTTTCCCTCAATATTTTTTTTTATTTCTTTTTTTTCTTTCTTTTTTTTCCTCTCTTTTTTTTCTTTCTTTTTTTCTCTTGCCCTCCCCTCCCTCTCTCTTTTTTCCCTCAATATTTTTTCCTTTCTTTTTTCTCTCTTTTTTCTCTTGCCCTCCCTCTTTTCCCTCAATATTTTTTTCCTTGCTTTTTTTCTTTCTTTTTTTCTCTCTTTTTTCTCTTTCTTTGCTTTCTTTTTTTCTCTTGCCCTCCCCTCCCTCTCTCTTTTTTCCCTCAATATTTTTTTCCTTTCTTTTTTTCCTTTCTTTTTTTCTCTCTTTTTTTCTCTTGCCCTCCCCTCCCTCTTTTCCCTCAGTATTTTTTTCCTTTCTTTTTTTATTTCTTTTTTTCTCTCTTTTTTTCTCTTTTTTCTCTCTCTCTTTTTCTCTCTCTTTTTTTTTCTTTCTTTTTTTCTCTTGCCCTCCCCTCCCTCTTTTCCCTCAATATTTTTATCCTTTCTTTTTTTCTTTCTTAATTTCCCTCTTTTTTCTTCTCTCTCTTTTTTTTATCTTTTTTTGCTTTCTTTTTTTCTCTTGCCCTCCCCTCCCTCTCTCTTTTTTCCCTCAATATTTTTTTTCCTTTCTTTTCTGTCTCTTTTTTTCCCTTCTTTTTTTCTCTCTTTTTTTCTCTTGCCCTCCCCTCCCTCTTTTCCCTCAATATTTTTTTCCTTTCTTTTTTTCTCTCTTTTTTCTCCTTTTTTCTCTTGCCCTCCCCTCCCTCTCTCTTTTTTCCCTCAATATTTTTTCCTTTCTTTTCTCTCTCTTTTTTTCTCTTGCCCTCCCCTCCCTCTTTTCCCTCAATATATTTTTTCCTTTCTTTTTTTTCTTTCTTTTTTTCTGTCTTTTTTTTCTGTCTTTTTGTCTCTTTTTTTTCTCTTTTTTAGCTTTCTTTTTTTCTCTTGCCCTCCCCTCCCTCTCTTTTTTCCCTCAATATTTTTTTCTCTTTTTTTCCTTTCTTTTGTTCTCTCTTTTTTTCTCTTGCCCTCCCCTCCCTCTTTTCCCTCAGTATTTTTTTTCTTTCTTTTTTATCTCTTTTTTTTCTCTTTTTTTTTTTGCTTTCTTTTTTTCTCTTGCCCTCCCCTCCCTCTCTCTTTTTTCCCTCAATATTATTTTTTTCCTTTCTTTTTTTTCTTTCTTTTTTTCTCTCTTTTTTTCTCTCTTGTTTTCTCTTTTTTTTTGCTTTCTTTTTTTCTCTTGCCCTCCCCTCCCTCTCAATTTTTTCCCTCATTATTTTTTTTTCTTTTTTTTTCTCTCTTTTTTTCTCTTGCCCTCCCCTCCCTCTTTTCCCTCAATATTTTTTTCCTTTCTTTTTTTCTTTCTTAATTTCCCTCTTTTTTCTTCTCTCTCTTTTTTTTCTCTTTTTTTGCTTTCTTTTTTTTCTCTTGCCCTCCCCTCCCTCTCTCTTTTTTCCCTCAATATTTTTTTTCTTTCTTTTCTGTCTCTTTTTTTCCTTTCTTTTTTTCTCTCTTTTTTTCTCTTGCCCTCCCCTCCCTCTTTTCCCTCAATATATTTTTTCCTTTCTTTTTTTCTTTCTTTTTTTCTCTCTTTTTTTTCTCTCTTTTTTTCTCTTTTTTTTTCTTTCTTTTTTTCTCTTGCCCTCCCCTCCCTCTCTTTTTTCCCTCAATATTTTTCCTTTCTTTTTTACCTTTCTTTTTTCTCTCTTTTTTTTCTCTTGCCCTCCCTCTTTTCCCTCAATATTTTTTTCCTTTCTTTTTTTCTTACTTTTTTCTCTCCTTTTTTTCTCTCTTTTTTTTCTTTCTTTTTTTCTCTTGCCCTCCCCTCCCTCTCTCTTTTTTCCCTCAATATTTTTTCCTTTCTTTTTTCTCTCTTTTTTCTCTTGCCCTCCCTCTTTTCCCTCAATATTTTTTTCCTTTCTTTTTTTCTTTCTTTTTTTCTCTCTTTTTTTTCTTTCTTTTTTTCTCTTGCCCTCCCCTCCCTCTCTCTTTTTTCCCTCAATATTTTTTCCTTTCTTTTTTCTCTCTTTTTTCTCTTGCCCTCCCTCTTTTCCCTCAACTTTTCCCTCAATATTTTTTTCCTTTCTTTTTTTCTCTCTTTTTTTCTCCTTTTTTCTCTTGCCCTCCCCTCCCTCTCTCTTTTTTCCCTCAATATTTTTTTCCTTTCTTTTTTCTCTCTTTTTTTCTCTTGCCCTCCCCTCCCTCTTTTCCCTCAATATATTTTTTCCTTTCTTTTTTTCTTTCTTTTTTTCTCTCTTTTTTTTCTCTCTCTTTTTTTCTCTTTTTTTTCTTTCTTTTTTTCTCTTGCCCTCCCCTCCCTCTCTTTTTTCCCTCAATATTTTTTCCTTTCTTTTTTCCCTTTCTTTTTTCTCTCTTTTTTTTCTCTTGCCCTCCCTCTTTTCCCTCAATATTTTTTTCCTTTCTTTTTTTCTTACTTTTTTCTCTCCTTTTTTTCTCTCTTTTTTTTCTTTCTTTTTTTCTCTTGCCCTCCCCTCCCTCTCTCTTTTTTCCCTCAATATTTTTTCCTTTCTTTTTTCTCTCTTTTTTCTCTTGCCCTCCCTCTTTTCCCTCAATATTTTTTTCCTTTCTTTTTTTCTTTCTTTTTTTCTCTCTTTTTTCTCTTTCTTTGCTTTCTTTTTTTCTCTTGCCCTCCCCTCCCTCTCTCTTTTTTCCCTCAATATTTTTTTCCTTTCTTTTTTTCCTTTCTTTTTTTCTCTCTTTTTTTCTCTTGCCCTCCCCTCCCTCTTTTCCCTCAGTATTTTTTTCCTTTCTTTTTTTATTTCTTTTTTTCTCTTTTTTTTCTCTTTTTTCTCTCTCTTTTTTTCTCTCTCTTTTTTTTATTTCTTTTTTTCTCTTGCCCTCCCCTCCCTCTCTCTTTTTTCCCTCAATATTTTTTTCCTTTCTTTTTTTCTCTCTTTTTTTCTCTTGCCCTCCCCTCCCTCTTTTCCCTCAATATTTTTATCCTTTCTTTTTTTCTTTCTTAATTTCCCTCTGTTTTCTTCTCTCTCTTTTTTTTATCTTTTTTGCTTTCTTTTTTTCTCTTGCCCTCCCCTCCCTCTCTTTTTTCCCTCAATATTTTTTTTCCTTTCTTTTCTGTCTCTTTTTTTCCTTTCTTTTTTTCTCTCTTTTTTTCTCTTGCCCTCCCCTCCCTCTTTTCCCTCAATATTTTTTTCCTTTCTTTTTTTCTCTCTTTTTTCTCCTTTTTTCTCTTGCCCTCCCCTCCCTCTCTCTTTTTTCCCTCAATATTTTTTTCCTTTCTTTTTTTCTCTCTTTTTTTCTCTTGCCCTCCCCTCCCTCTTTTCCCTCAATATATTTTTTCCTTTCTTTTTTTTCTTTCTTTTTTTCTGTCTTTTTTCTCTCTCTTTTTGTCTCTTTTTTTCTCTTTTTTAGCTTTCTTTTTTTCTCTTGCCCTCCCCTCCCTGTCTTTTTTCCCTCAATATTTTTTTTTCTCTTTTTTTCCTTTCTTTTGTTCTCTCTTTTTTCTCTTGCCCTCCCCTCCCTCTTTTCCCTCAGTGTTTTTTTTCTTTCTTTTTTTCTCTCTTTTTTCTCTCTCTTTTTCTCTCTCTTTTTTTTGCTTTCTCTTGCCCTCCCCTCCCTCTCTCTTTTTTCCCTCAATATTTATTTTCCTTTCTTTTTTTCTCTCATTTTTTTCTCTCTTTTTTTCTTTCTTTTTTTCTCTTGCCCTCCCCTCCCTCTCTCTTTTTTCCCTCAATATTATTTTCCTCCTTTCTTTTTTTTCTTTCTTTTTTTCTCTTTTTTTTCTCTCTTTTTTTGTCTCTTTTTTCTCTTTTTTTGCTTTCTTTTTTTCTCTTACCCTCCCCTCCCTCTCAATTTTTTCCCTCAATATTTTTTTTTCTTTCTTTTTTTCTCACTTTTTTTTCTCTTCCCCTCCCCTCCCTCTTTTCCATCAATATTTTTTTCCTTTCTTTTTTTCTTTCTTATTTAACCTCTTTTTTTTCTCTCTTTTTTTTCTCTTTTTTTGCTTTCTTTTTTCTCTTGCCCTCCCCTCCCTCTCTCTTTTTTCCCTCAATATTTTTTTCCTTTCTTTTTTTTCTTTCTTTTTTCTCTCTTTTTTTCTCTCTTTTTTCTCTCTATTTTTTTCTCTCTTTTTTTGCTTTCTTTTTTTCTCTTGCCCTCCCCTCCCTCTCTCTTTTTTCCCTCAATATCTTTTTCCTTTCTTTGTATCCCTCTTTTTTCTCTCTTTTTTTCTCTTTTTTTCTTCCTTTTTTTCTCTTGCCCTCCCCTCCCTCTCTCTTTTTTCCCTCAGTATTTTTTCCTTTCTTTTTTTCTCTCTTTTTTTCTCTCTTTTCTCTCTCTCTCTCTTTTTTTCTCTCTCTTTTTTTGCTTTCTTTTTTTCTCTTGCCCTCCCCTCCCTCTCTCTTTTTTCCCTCAATATTTTCTTCCTTTCTTTTTTTCTCTTTTTTTTCTCTTTTTTTTCTCTTGCCCTCCGGAGCCTCCCTCTTTTCCCTCAAGTTTTTTTCCTTTCTTTTTTTCTTTCTTTTTTTCTCTCTTGTTTTTCTCTCTTTTTTAGCTTTCTTTTTTTCTCTTGCCCTCCCCTCCCTCTCTTTTTTCCCTCAATATTTTTTTCCTTTCTTTTTTTCTTTCTTTTTTTCCTCTCTTCTTTTCTATTGCCCTCCCCTCCCCTCTTTTCCCTCAATATTTATTTCCTTTCTTTTTTCCTTTCTTTTTTTCTCTCTTTTTTTCTCTTGCCCTCCGGAGCCTCCCTCTTTTCCCTCAAGTTTTTTTCCTTTCTTTTTTTCTTTCTTTTTTTCTCTCTTGTTTTTCTTTCTTTTTTTAGCTTTCTTTTTTTCTCTTGCCCTCCCCTCCCTCTCTTTTTTCCCTCAATATTTTTTTCCTTCCTTTTTTTCTTTCTTTTTTTCCTCTCTTCTTTTCTATTGCCCTCCCCTCCCTCTTTTCCCTCAATATTTATTTCCTTTCTTTTTTCCTTTCTTTTTTTCTCTCTTTTTTTCTCTTGCCCTCCCTCCCTCTTTTCCCTCAATATTTTTTTTCCTTTCTTTCTTTTTTTCCCTCTTTTTTTCTCTCTTTTTTGTCTCTTTTTTTCTTCTTTTTTTTCTCTTGCCCTCCTCTCCCTCTCTCTTTTTTCCCTCAATATTTTTTTTCCTTGCTTTATTTATTTCTTTTTTTCTCTTTTTTTTCCTCTCTTTTTTTTCTTTCTTTTTTTCTCTTGCCCTCCCCTCCCTCTCTCTTTTTTCCGTCAATATTTTTTTCCTTTCTTTTTTTCTCTTTTTTTCCTTTCTTTTTTTTTTCTCTTTTTTTCTCTTGCCCTCCCCTCCCTCTTTTCCCTCAATATTTTTTTCTTTCTTTTTTTCTTTATTTTTTCCCTCTTTTTTTTCTTTCTTTTTTTTGCTTTTTTTTTCTCTTGCCCTCCCCTCCCTCTCTCTTTTTTCCCTCAATATTTTTTTTTCTCTTTTTTTTCCTTGCTTTTTTCTCTCTTTTTTCTCTTGCCCTCCCCTCCCTCTTTTCCCTCAGTGTTTTTTTTTCTTTCTTTTTTTCTCTATTTTTTCTCTCTCTTTTTTTCTCTATTTTTTTTGCTTTCTTTTTTTCTCTTGCCCTCCCCTCCCTCTCCTCTTTTTTCCCTCAATATTTTTTTTCCTTTCTTTTTTTCTCTTTTTTTCCTTGCTTTTTTTCTCTCTTTTTTTCTCTTGCCCTCCCCTCCCTCTTTTCCCTCAATATTTTTTTCCTTTCTTTTTTTCTCTCTTTTTTCTCCTTTTTTCTCTTGCCCTCCCCTCCCTCTCTCTTTTTTCCCTCAATATTTTTTTCCTTTCTTTTTTCTCTCTTTTTTTCTCTTGCCCTCCCCTCCCTCTTTTCCCTCAATATATTTTTTCCTTTCTTTTTTTCTTTCTTTTTTTCTCTCTTTTTTTCTCTCTTTTTTTCTCTTTTTTTTTTTCTCTTTTTTTTTCTTTCTTTTTTTCTCTCTTTTTTCTCTCCTTTTTTTTCCTCTCTTTTTTTTTCTTTCTTTTTTTCTCTTGCCCTCCCCTCCCTCTCTCTTTTTTCCCTCAATATTTTTTCCTTTCTTTTTTCTCTCTTTTTTCTCTTGCCCTCCCTCTTTTCCCTCAATATTTTTTTCCTTTCTTTTTTTCTTTCTTTTTTTCTCTCTTTTTCTCTTTCTTTGCTTTCTTTTTTTCTCTTGCCCTCCCCTCCCTCTCTCTTTTTTCCCTCAATATTTTTTTCCTTTCTTTTTTTCCTTTCTTTTTTTCTCTCTTTTTTTCTCTTGCCCTCCCCTCCCTCTTTTCCCTCAATATTTTTTTCTTTCTTTCTTTCTATCTTTGTTTCCCTCTTTTTTTTCTTTCTTTTTTTCTCTTTTTTTTGCTTTTTTTTTCTCTTGCCCTCCCCTCTCTCTCTTTTTTCCCTCAATATTTTTTTTTCTCTTTTTTTCCTTGCTTTTTTTCTCTCTTTTTTCTCTTGCCCTCCCCTCCCTCTTTTCCCTCAGTGTTTTTTTTTCTTTCTTTTTTTCTCTCTTTTTTCTCTCTCTTTTTTTCTCTTTTTTTTTTTTGCTTTCTTTTTTTCTCTTGCCCTCCCCTCCCTCTCTCTTTTTTCCCTCAATATTTATTTTCCTTTTTTTTCTCTCATTTTTTTCTCTTTTTTTTCTCTTTTTTGCTTTCTTTTTTTCTCTTGCCCTCCCCTCCCTCTCTCTTTTTTCCCTCAATATTATTTTCCTCCTTTCTTTTTTGTCTTTCTTTTTTTCTCTTTTTTTGTCTCTTTTTTTGTCTCTTTTTTTCTCTTTTTTTTGCTTTCTTTTTTTCTCTTGCCCTCCCCTCCCTCTCTCTTTTTTTCCTCAATATTTTTTCCTTTCTTTTTTTCTTTCTTTTTTTCTCTCTTTTTTTTCTCTCTTTTTTCTCTCTCTTTTTTCTCTATTTTTTTTCTCTTTTTTTGCTTTCTTTTTTTCTCTTGCCCTCCCCTCCCTCTCAATTTTTTCCCTCATTATTTTTTTTTCTTTCTTTTTTTCTCTCTTTTTTTCTTTTGCCCTCCCCTCCCTCTTTTCCCTCAATATTTTTTTCCTTTCTTTTTTTCTTTCTTATTGTCCCTCTTTTTTTTCTCTCTTTTTTTTCACTTTTTTTTCTTTCTTTTTTTCTGTTGCCCTCCCCTCCCTCTCTCTTTTTTCCCTCAATATTTTTTCCCCTTCTTTTTTTCTTTCTTTTTTTTCTCTTTTTTTTCTCTTTTTTTTCTTTCTTTTTTTCTCTTGCCCTCTCCCTCCCTCTTTTCCCTCAGTATTTTTTTTTTCTTTCTTTTTTATCTCTTTTTTTCTCTTTTTTTTTTTGCTTTCTTTTTTTCTCTTGCCCTCCCCTCCCTCTTTTCCCTCAATATTTTTTTTCCTTTCTTTTCTGTCTCTTTTTTTCCTTTCTTTTTTTCCTTTCTTTTTTTCTCTCTTTTTTTCTCTTGCCCTCCCCTCCCTCTTTTCCCTCAATATTTTTTTCCTTTCTTTTTTTCTCTCTTTTTTCTCCTTTTTTCTCTTGCCCTCCCCTCCCTCTCTCTTTTTTCCCTCAATATTTTTTTCCTTTATTTTTTCTCTCTTTTTTTCTCTTGCCCTCCCCTCCCTCTTTTCCCTCAATATATTTTTTCCTTTCTTTTTTTCTTTCTTTTTTTCTCTCTTTTTTTTTCTCTCTTTTTTCTTTCTTTTTTTTCTCTTGCCCTCCCCTCCCTCTCTCTTTTTTCCCTCAATATTTTTTCCTTTCTTTTTTCCCTTTCTTTTTTCTCTCTTTTTTTTCTCTTGCCCTCCCTCTTTTCCCTCAATATTTTTTTCCTTTCTTTTTTTCTTACTTTTTTCTCTCCTTTTTTTCTCTCTTTTTTTTCTCTTTTTTTCTCTTGCCCTCCCCTCCCTCTCTCTTTTTTCCCTCAATATTTTTTTTTATTTCTTTTTTTTCTTTCTTTTTTTTCCTCTCTTTTTTTTCTTTCTTTTTTTCTCTTGCCCTCCCCTCCCTCTCTCTTTTTTCCCTCAATATTTTTTCCTTTCTTTTTTCTCTCTTTTTTCTCTTGCCCTCCCTCTTTTCCCTCAATATTTTTTTCCTTTCTTTTTTTCTTTCTTTTTTCTCTCTTTTTTCTCTTTCTTTGCTTTCTTTTTTTCTCTTGCCCTCCCCTCCCTCTCTCTTTTTTCCCTCAATATTTTTTTCCTTTCTTTTTTTCCTTTCTTTTTTTCTCTCTTTTTTCTCTTGCCCTCCCCTCCCTCTTTTCCCTCAGTATTTTTTTCCTTTCTTTTTTTATTTCTTTTTTTCTCTCTTTTTTCTCTTTCTTTGCTTTCTTTTTTTCTCTTGCCCTCCCCTCCCTCTCTCTTTTTTCCCTCAATATTTTTTTCCTTTCTTTTTTTCCTTTCTTTTTTTCTTTCTTTTTTTCTCTTGCCCTCCCCTCCCTCTTTTCCCTCAGTATTTTTTTTTTCTTTCTTTTTTATCTCTTTTTTTCTTTGCTTTCTTTTTTTCTCTTGCCCTCCCCTCCCTCTTTTCCCTCAATATTTTTTTTCCTTTCTTTTCTGTCTCTTTTTTTCCTTTCTTTTTTTCCTTTCTTTTTTTCTCTCTTTTTTTCTCTTGCCCTCCCCCTCCCTCTTTTCCCTCAATATTTTTTTCCTTTCTTTTTTCTCTCTTTTTTTCTCCTTTTTTCTCTTGCCCTCCCCTCCCTCTCTCTTTTTTCCCTCAATATTTTTTTCCTTTATTTTTTCTCTCTTTTTTTCTCTTGCCCTCCCCTCCCTCTTTTCCCTCAATATATTTTTTCCTTTCTTTTTTTCTTTCTTTTTTTCTCTCTTTTTTTTTCTCTCTTTTTTCTTTCTTTTTTTTCTCTTGCCCTCCCCTCCCTCTCTCTTTTTTCCCTCAATATTTTTTCCTTTCTTTTTTCCCTTTCTTTTTCTCTCTTTTTTTTCTCTTGCCCTCCCTCTTTTCCCTCAATATTTTTTTCCTTTCTTTTTTTCTTACTTTTTTCTCTCCTTTTTTTCTCTCTTTTTTTTCTCTTTTTTTCTCTTGCCCTCCCCTCCCTCTCTCTTTTTTCCCTCAATATTTTTTTTTATTTCTTTTTTTTCTTTCTTTTTTTTCCTCTCTTTTTTTTCTTTCTTTTTTTCTCTTGCCCTCCCCTCCCTCTCTCTTTTTTCCCTCAATATTTTTTCCTTTCTTTTTTCTCTCTTTTTTCTCTTGCCCTCCCTCTTTTCCCTCAATATTTTTTTCCTTTCTTTTTTTCTTTCTTTTTTTCTCTCTTTTTTCTCTTTCTTTGCTTTCTTTTTTTCTCTTGCCCTCCCCTCCCTCTCTCTTTTTTCCCTCAATATTTTTTTCCTTTCTTTTTTTCTCTCTTTTTTTCTCTTGCCCTCCCCTCCCTCTTTTCCCTCAATATTTTTATCCTTTCTTTTTTTCTTTCTTAATTTCCCTCTTTTTTCTTCTCTCTCTTTTTTTTATCTTTTTTTGCTTTCTTTTTTTCTCTTGCCCTCCCCTCCCTCTCTCTTTTTTCCCTCAATATTTTTTTTCCTTTCTTTTCTGTCTCTTTTTTTCCCTTCTTTTTTTCTCTCTTTTTTCTCTTGCCCTCCCCTCCCTCTTTTCCCTCAATATTTTTTTCCTTTCTTTTTTTCTCTCTTTTTTCTCCTTTTTTCTCTTGCCCTCCCCTCCCTCTCTCTTTTTTCCCTCAATATTTTTTCCTTTCTTTTTTCTCTCTTTTTTTCTCTTGCCCTCCCCTCCCTCTTTTCCCTCAATATATTTTTTCCTTTCTTTTTTTTCTTTCTTTTTTTCTGTCTTTTTTTTCTGTCTTTTTGTCTCTTTTTTTTCTCTTTTTTAGCTTTCTTTTTTTCTCTTGCCCTCCCCTCCCTCTCTTTTTTCCCTCAATATTTTTTTCTCTTTTTTTCCTTTCTTTTGTTCTCTCTTTTTTTCTCTTGCCCTCCCCTCCCTCTTTTCCCTCAGTATTTTTTTTCTTTCTTTTTTATCTCTTTTTTTTCTCTTTTTTTTTTGCTTTCTTTTTTTCTCTTGCCCTCCCCTCCCTCTCTCTTTTTTCCCTCAATATTATTTTTTTCCTTTCTTTTTTTTCTTTCTTTTTTTCTCTCTTTTTTTCTCTCTTGTTTTCTCTTTTTTTTTGCTTTCTTTTTTTCTCTTGCCCTCCCCTCCCTCTCAATTTTTTCCCTCATTATTTTTTTTCTTTTTTTTTCTCTCTTTTTTTCTCTTGCCCTCCCCTCCCTCTTTTCCCTCAATATTTTTTTCCTTTCTTTTTTTCTTTCTTAATTTCCCTCTTTTTTCTTCTCTCTCTTTTTTTTCTCTTTTTTTGCTTTCTTTTTTTTCTCTTGCCCTCCCCTCCCTCTCTCTTTTTTCCCTCAATATTGTTTTCTTTCTTTTCTGTCTCTTTTTTTCCTTTCTTTTTTTCTCTCTTTTTTTCTCTTGCCCTCCCCTCCCTCTTTTCCCTCAATATTTTTTTCCTTTCTTTTTTTCTCTCTTTTTTTCTCCTTTTTTCTCTTGCCCTCCCCTCCCTCTCTCTTTTTTCCCTCAATATTTTTTTCCTTTCTTTTTTCTCTCTTTTTTTCTCTTGCCCTCCCCTCCCTCTTTTCCCTCAATATATTTTTCCTTTCTTTTTTTCTTTCTTAATTTCCCCCTTTTTCTTCTCTCTCTTTTTTTTCTTTTTTTGCTTTCTTTTTTTCTCTTGCCCTCCCCTTCCTCTCTCTTTTTTCCCTCAATATTTTTTTTCCTTTCTTTTCTGTCTCTTTTTTTCCTTTCTTTTTTTCTCTCTTTTTTTCTCTTGCCCTCCCCTCCCTCTTTTCCCTCAATATTTTTATCCTTTCTTTTTTTCTTTCTTAATTTCCCTCTTTTTTCTTCTCTCTCTTTTTTTTATCTTTTTTTGCTTTCTTTTTTTCTCTTGCCCTCCCCTCCCTCTCTCTTTTTTCCCTCAATATTTTTTTCCTTTCTTTTCTGTCTCTTTTTTTCCTTTCTTTTTTTCTCTCTTTTTTTCTCTTGCCCTCCCCTCCCTCTTTTCCCTCAATATTTTTTTCCTTTCTTTTTTTCTCTCTTTTTTCTCCTTTTTTCTCTTGCCCTCCCCTCCCTCTCTCTTTTTTCCCTCAATATTTTTTTCCTTTCTTTTTTTCTCTCTTTTTTTCTCTTGCCCTCCCCTCCCTCTTTTCCCTCAATATATTTTTTCCTTTCTTTTTTTTCTTTCTTTTTTTCTGTCTTTTTTCTCTCTCTTTTTGTCTCTTTTTTTTCTCTTTTTTAGCTTTCTTTTTTTCTCTTGCCCTCCCCTCCCTGTCTTTTTTCCCTCAATATTTTTTTTTCTCTTTTTTTCCTTTCTTTTGTTCTCTTCTTTTTTTCTCTTACCCTCCCCTCCCTCTTTTCCCTCAGTGTTTTTTTTCTTTCTTTTTTTCTCTCTTTTTTCTCTCTCTTTTTCTCTCTCTTTTTTTTGCTTTCTCTTGCCCTCCCCTCCCTCTCTCTTTTTTCCCTCAATATTTATTTTCCTTTCTTTTTTTCTCTCATTTTTTTCTCTCTTTTTTTCTTTCTTTTTTTCTCTTGCCCTCCCCTCCCTCTCTCTTTTTTCCCTCAATATTATTTTCCTCCTTTCTTTTTTTTCTTTCTTTTTTTCTCTTTTTTTTCTCTCTTTTTTTGTCTCTTTTTTTCTCTTTTTTTGCTTTCTTTTTTTCTCTTACCCTCCCCTCCCTCTCAATTTTTTCCCTCAATATTTTTTTTCTTTCTTTTTTTCTCACTTTTTTTCTCTTCCCCTCCCCTCCCTCTTTTCCATCAATATTTTTTTCCTTTCTTTTTTTCTTTCTTATTTAACCTCTTTTTTTTCTCTTTTTTTGCTTTCTTTTTTTCTCTTGCCCTCCCCTCCCTCTCTCTTTTTTCCCTCAATATTTTTTTCCTTTCTTTTTTTTCTTTCTTTTTTCTCTCTTTTTTTCTCTCTTTTTTCTCTCTATTTTTTTCTCTCTTTTTTTGCTTTCTTTTTTTCTCTTGCCCTCCCCTCCCTCTCTCTTTTTTCCCTCAATATCTTTTTCCTTTCTTTGTATCCCTCTTTTTTCTCTCTTTTTTTCTCTTTTTTTCTTCCTTTTTTCTCTTGCCCTCCCCTCCCTCTCTCTTTTTTCCCTCAGTATTTTTTCCTTTCTTTTTTTCTCTCTTTTTTTCTCTCTTTTCTCTCTCTCTCTCTTTTTTCTCTCTCTTTTTTTGCTTTCTTTTTTTCTCTTGCCCTCCCCTCCCTCTCTCTTTTTTCCCTCAATATTTTCTTCCTTTCTTTTTTTTCTCTTTTTTTCTCTTTTTTTTCTCTTTTTTTTCTCTTGCCCTCCGGAGCCTCCCTCTTTTCCCTCAAGTTTTTTTCCTTTCTTTTTTTCTTTCTTTTTTCTCTCTTGTTTTTCTCTCTTTTTTAGCTTTCTTTTTTTCTCTTGCCCTCCCCTCCCTCTCTTTTTTCCCTCAATATTTTTTTCCTTTCTTTTTTTCTTTCTTTTTTCCTCTCTTCTTTTCTATTGCCCTCCCCTCCCTCTTTTCCCTCAATATTTATTTCCTTTCTTTTTTCCTTTCTTTTTTTCTCTCTTTTTTTCTCTTGCCCTCCGGAGCCTCCCTCTTTTCCCTCAAGTTTTTTTCCTTTCTTTTTTTCTTTCTTTTTTTCTCTCTTGTTTTTCTTTCTTTTTTTAGCTTTCTTTTTTTCTCTTGCCCTCCCCTCCCTCTCTTTTTTCCCTCAATATTTTTTTCCTTCCTTTTTTTCTTTCTTTTTTTCCTCTCTTCTTTTCTATTGCCCTCCCCCTCCCTCTTTTCCCTCAATATTTATTTCCTTTCTTTTTTCCTTTCTTTTTTTCTCTCTTTTTTTCTCTTGCCCTCCCTCCCTCTTTTCCCTCAATATTTTTTTTCCTTTCTTTCTTTTTTTCCCTCTTTTTTTCTCTCTTTTTTGTCTCTTTTTTTCTTCTTTTTTTTCTCTTGCCCTCCTCTCCCTCTCTCTTTTTTCCCTCAATATTTTTTTTCCTTGCTTTATTTATTTCTTTTTTTCTCTTTTTTTTCCTCTCTTTTTTTTCTTTCTTTTTTTCTCTTGCCCTCCCCTCCCTCTCTCTTTTTTCCGTCAATATTTTTTTCCTTTCTTTTTTTCTCTTTTTTTCCTTTCTTTTTTTTTCTCTTTTTTTCTCTTGCCCTCCCCTCCCTCTTTTCCCTCAATATTTTTTTCTTTCTTTCTTTCTTTATTTTTTCCCTCTTTTTTTTCTTTCTTTTTTTTGCTTTTTTTTTTCTCTTGCCCTCCCCTCCCTCTCTCTTTTTTCCCTCAATATTTTTTTTTCTCTTTTTTTTTCCTTGCTTTTTTCTCTCTTTTTTCTCTTGCCCTCCCCTCCCTCTTTTCCCTCAGTGTTTTTTTTTCTTTCTTTTTTTCTCTATTTTTTCTCTCTCTTTTTTTCTCTATTTTTTTTGCTTTCTTTTTTTCTCTTGCCCTCCCCTCCCTCTCTCTTTTTTCCCTCAATATTTTTTTTCCTTTCTTTTTTTCTCTTTTTTTCCTTGCTTTTTTTCTCTCTTTTTTCTCTTGCCCTCCCCTCCCTCTTTTCCCTCAGTATTTTTTTTTCTTTCTTTTTTCTCTTTTTTCTCTCTCTTTTTTTCTCTCTTTTTTTTGCTTTCTTTTTTCTCTTGCCCTCCCCTCCCTCTCTCTTTTTTCCCTCAATATTTTGTTTCCTTTCTTTTTTTCTCTTTTTTTCCTTGCTTTTTTTCTCTCTTTTTTCTCTTGCCCTCCCCTCCCTCTTTTCCCTCAGTATTTTTTTTTCTTTCTTTTTTTCTCTCTTTTTTCTCTCTCTTTTTTTCTCTCTTTTTTTGCTTTCTTTTTTCTCTTGCCCTCCCCTCCCTCTCTCTTTTTTCCCTCAATATTTATTTTCCTTTTTTTTTCTCTCATTTTTTTCTCTCTTTTTTTTCTCATTTTTTGCTTTCTTTTTTTCTCTTGCCCTCCCCTCCCTCTCTCTTTTTTCCCTCAATATTATTTTCCTCCTTTCTTTTTTTTCTTTCTTTTTTTCTCTCTTTTTTTCTCTCTTGTTTTCTCTTTTTTTTGCTTTCTTTTTTTCTCTTGCCCTCCCCTCCCTCTCAATTTTTTCCCTCATTATTTTTTTTTTCTTTTTTTCTCTCTTTTTTTCTCTTGCCCTCCCCTCCCTCTTTTCCCTCAATATTTTTTTCCTTTCTTTTTTTCTCTCTTTTTTTCTCCTTTTTTCTCTTGCCCTCCCCTCCCTCTCTTTTTTCCCTCAATATTTTTTTCCTTTTTTTTTTCTCTCTTTTTTTCTCTTGCCCTCCCCTCCCTCTTTTCCCTCAATATATTTTTTCCTTTCTTTGTTTCTTTCTTTTTTTCTCTCTTTTTTTTCTTTTTTTTTTCTTTCTTTTTTTCTCTTGCCCTCCCCTCCCTCTCTCTTTTTTCCCTCAATATTTTTTCCTTTCTTTTTTCCCTTTCTTTTTTCTCTCTTTTTTTTCTCTTGCCCTCCCTCTTTTCCCTCATTTTTTTTTCCTTTCTTTTCTTCTTACTTTTTTTCTCTCCTTTTTTTTCTCTCTTTTTTTTCTCTTTTTTTCTCTTGCCCTCCCCTCCCTCTCTCTTTTTTCCCTCAATATTTTTTTTTATTTCTTTTTTTTCTTTCTTTTTTTTCCTCTCTTTTTTTTCTTTCTTTTTTTCTCTTGCCCTCCCCTCCCTCTCTCTTTTTTCCCTCAATATTTTTTCCTTTCTTTTTTCTCTCTTGTTTTCTCTTGCCCTCCCTCTTTTCCCTCAATATTTTTTTCCTTTCTTTTTTTCTTTCTTAATTTCCCTCTTTTTTCTTCTCTCACTTTTTTTTCTCTTTTTTTGCTTTCTTTTTTTCTCTTGCCCTCCCCTCCCTCTCTCTTTTTTCCCTCAATATTTTTTTTCCTTTCTTTTCTGTCTCTTTTTTTCCTTTCTTTTTTTCTCTCTTTTTTTCTCTTGCCCTCCCCTCCCTCTTTTCCCTCAATATTTTTTCCTTTCTTTTTTTCTCTCTTTTTTTCTCCTTTTTTCTCTTGCCCTCCCCTCCCTCTTTTCCCTCAATATTTTTTTCCTTTCTTTTTTCTCTCTTTTTTTCTCTTGCCCTCCCCTCCCTCTTTTCCCTCAATATATGTTTTCCTTTCTTTTTTTCTTTCTTTTTTTCTCTTGCCCTCCCCTCCCTCTCTCTTTTTTCCCTCAATATTTTTTCCTTTCTTTTTTCCCTTTCTTTTTTCTCTCTTTTTTTTCTCTTGCCCTCCCCTCCCTCTTTTCCCTCAATATTTATTTCCTTTCTTTTTTCCTTTCTTTTTTTCTCTCTTTTTTTCTCTTGCCCTCCGGAGCCTCCCTCTTTTCCCTCAAGTTTTTTTCCTTTCTTTTTTTCTTTCTTCTTTTCTCTCTTGTTTTTCTCTCTTTTTTAGCTTTCTTTTTTTCTCTTGCCCTCCCCTCCCTCTCTTTTTTCCTCAATATTTTTTTTCTCTTTTTTTTCCTTTCTTTTGTTCTCTCTTTTTTCTCTTGCCCTCCCCTCCCTCTTTTCCCTCAGGCCTCGTACACATGGCCGAGATTCTCGTTGAGAAAAACATGTCGTTTTTTTCGACGAGATTCTTGGACAAGAAACTTGTCCCGGCCGAGTGTACACACGCTCGTTTCAAAGAACCCGCGGTTCTTTGAAAGGAGTGTACATGGTGACGTCATCGACTACGTCGAGCATGCGCTCGTCACATTCCATGCCATCGCCGCCATCTTGGTACACCCTACGTATGCCTAGGAAGCTACCGCGCATGCGTCAAATTCATTTCGAACATGCGCGGGCTTCCGGGCGGACAGGTAAGTGTACACACACTCACTTTTCTCGTCGAGAAACACGCCGAGGAGAATCTCGACGAGAAAATAGAGAGCAGGTTCTCTATTTTCTCGTCGAGGTTTCTTGTCGGTTTTCTCGACGAGAAACACGCTAGCAGCGTACACACGACCGATTTACTCGGCAAGACCTCTCTGCCAGCAAGTTTCTTGCTGGTTCTTGCCGAGAAAATCGGTCGTGTGTACGAGGCCTCAGTGTTTTTTTCTTTCTTTTTTTCTCTCTTTTTTCTCTCTCTTTTTTTCTCTCTTTTTTTTGCTTTCTCTTGCCCTCCCCTCCCTTTCTCTTTTTTCCCTCAATATTTTTTTCCTTTCTTTTTTTCTCTTTTTTTCCTTTCTTTTTTTCTCTCTTTTTTCTCTTGCCCTCCCCTCCCTCTTTTCCCTCAGTATTTTTTTCTTTCTTTTTTCTCTCTTTTTTTTCTCTTTTTTCTCTCTCTTTTTTTCTCTCTTTTTTTTGCTTTCTTTTTTCTCTTGCCCTCCCCTCCCTCTCTCTTTTTTCCCTCAATATTTATTTTCCTTTCTTTTTTTCTCTCATTTTTTTCTCTCTTTTTTTTCTCTTTTTTTTTCTTTCTTTTTTTCTCTTGCCCTCCCCTCCCTCTCTCTTTTTTCCCTCAATATTATTTTCCTCCTTTCTTTTTTTTCTTTCTTTTTTTCTCTTTTTTTTCTCTCTTTTTTTGTCTCTTTTTTTGCTTTCTTTTTTTCTCTTGCCCTCCCCTCCCTCTCAATTTTTTCCCTCAATATTTTTTTTCTTTCTTTTTTTCTCACTTTTTTTCTCTTCCCCTCCCCTCCCTCTTTTCCATCAATATTTTTTTCCTTTCTTTTTTTCTTTCTTATTTAACCTCTTTTTTTTCTCTCTTTTTTTTCTCTTTTTTTTCTTTCTTTTTTTCTCTTGCCCTCCCCTCCCTCTCTCTTTTTTTCCTCAATATTTTTTTCCTTTCTTTTTTTTCTTTCTTTTTTTCTCTCTTTTTTTCTCTCTTTTTTCTCTCTATTTTTTTCTCTCTTTTTTTTGCTTTCTTTTTTTCTCTTGCCCTCCCCTCCCTCTCTCTTTTTTCCCTCAATATCTTTTTCCTTTCTTTGTATCCCTCTTTTTTTCTCTCTTTTTTTTCTCTTTTTTTTCTTCCTTTTTTTCTCGTGCCCTCCCCTCCCTCTCCCTCTTTTCCCTCAAGTTTTTTTCCTTTCTTTTTTTCTTTCTTTTTTTCTCTCTTGTTTTTCTCTCTTTTTTAGCTTTCTTTTTTTCTCTTGCCCTCCCCTCCCTCTCTTTTTTCCCTCAATATTTTTTTTCCTTTCTTTTTTTCCTCTCTTCTTTTCTATTGCCCTCCCCTCCCTCTTTTCCCTCAATATTTATTTCCTTTCTTTTTTCCTTTCTCTTTTTCTCTCTTTTTTTCTCTTGCCCTCCGGAGCCTCCCTCTTTTCCCTCAAGTTTTTTTCTTTCGTTTTTTCTTTCTTTTTTTATCTCTTGTTTTTCTCTCTTTTTTAGCTTTCTTTTTTTCTCTTGCCCTCCCCTCCCTCTCTTTTTTCCCTCAATATTTTTTTCCTTTCTTTTTTTCTTACTTTTTTTCTCTCCTTTTTTCTCTTTTTTTTCTCTTTTTTTCTCTTGCCCTCCCCTCCCTCTTTTCCCTCAATATTTTTTTTCTTTCTTTCTTTCTATCTTTGTTTCCCTCTTTTTTTCTTTCTTTTTTTCTCTTTTTTTTGCTTTTTTTTTTCTCTTGCCCTCCCCTCCCTCTCTCTTTTTTCCCTCAATATTTATTTTTCTCTTTTTCTCCTTGCTTTTTTTCTCTCTTTTTTCTCTTGCCCTCCCCTCCCTCTTTTCCCTCAGTGTTTTTTTTTCTTTCTTTTTTTCTCTCCCTTTTTTTCTCTATTTTTTCTGCTTTCTTTTTTTCTCTTGCCCTCCCCTCCCTCTCTCTTTTTTCCCTCAATATTTATTTTCCTTTTTTTTTCTCTCATTTTTTTCCTTTCTTTTTTTCTTTCTTTTTTTCCTCTCTTCTTTTCTATTGCCCTCCCCTCCCTCTTTTCCCTTAATATTTATTTCCTTTCTTTTTTCCTTTCTTTTTTTCTCTCTTTTTTTCTCTTGCCCTCCGGAGCCTCCCTCTTTTCCCTCAAGTTTTTTTCCTTTCTTTTTTTCTTTCTTTTTTTCTCTCTTGTTTTTCTTTCTTTTTTTAGCTTTCTTTTTTTCTCTTGCCCTCCCCTCCCTCTCTTTTTTCCCTCAATATTTTTTTCCTTCCTTTTTTTCTTTCTTTTTTTCCTCTCTTCTTTTCTATTGCCCTCCCCTCCCTCTTTTCCCTCAATATTTATTTCCTTTCTTTTTTCCTTTCTTTTTTTCTCTCTTTTTTTCTCTTGCCCTCCCTCCCTCTTTTCCCTCAATATTTTTTTTCCTTTCTTTCTTTTTTTCCCTCTTTTTTTCTCTCTTTTTTGTCTCTTTTTTTCTTCTTTTTTTTCTCTTGCCCTCCTCTCCCTCTCTCTTTTTTCCCTCAATATTTTTTTTTCCTTGCTTTATTTATTTCTTTTTTTCTCTTTTTTTTCCTCTCTTTTTTTTCTTTCTTTTTTTCTCTTGCCCTCCCCTCCCTCTCTCTTTTTTCCGTCAATATTTTTTTCCTTTCTTTTTTTCTCTTTTTTTCCTTTCTTTTTTTTTTCTCTTTTTTTCTCTTGCCCTCCCCTCCCTCTTTTCCCTCAATATTTTTTTCTTTCTTTCTTTCTTTATTTTTTCCCTCTTTTTTTTCTTTCTTTTTTTTGCTTTTTTTTTTCTCTTGCCCTCCCCTCCCTCTCTCTTTTTTCCCTCAATATTTTTTTTTCTCTTTTTTTTCCTTGCTTTTTTCTCTCTTTTTTCTCTTGCCCTCCCCTCCCTCTTTTCCCTCAGTGTTTTTTTTTCTTTCTTTTTTTCTCTATTTTTTCTCTCTCTTTTTTTCTCTATTTTTTTTGCTTTCTTTTTTTCTCTTGCCCTCCCCTCCCTCTCTCTTTTTTCCCTCAATATTTTTTTTCCTTTCTTTTTTTCTCTTTTTTTCCTTGCTTTTTTTCTCTCTTGTTTCTCTTGCCCTCCCCTCCCTCTTTTCCCTCAGTATTTTTTTTTCTTTCTTTTTTTCTCTTTTTTCTCTCTTTTTTTCTCTCTTTTTTTTGCTTTCTTTTTTCTCTTGCCCTCCCCTCCCTCTCTCTTTTTTCCCTCAATATTTTGTTTCCTTTCTTTTTTTCTCTTTTTTTCCTTGCTTTTTTTCTCTCTTTTTTCTCTTGCCCTCCCCTCCCTCTTTTCCCTCAGTATTTTTTTTTCTTTCTTTTTTTCTCTCTTTTTTCTCTCTCTTTTTTTCTCTCTTTTTTTGCTTTCTTTTTTCTCTTGCCCTCCCCTCCCTCTCTCTTTTTTCCCTCAATATTTATTTTCCTTTTTTTTTCTCTCATTTTTTTCTCTCTTTTTTTTCTCATTTTTTGCTTTCTTTTTTTCTCTTGCCCTCCCCTCCCTCTCTCTTTTTTCCCTCAATATTATTTTCCTCCTTTCTTTTTTTTCTTTCTTTTTTTCTCTCTTTTTTTCTCTCTTGTTTTCTCTTTTTTTTGCTTTCTTTTTTTCTCTTGCCCTCCCCTCCCTCTCAATTTTTTCCCTCATTATTTTTTTTTTCTTTTTTTCTCTCTTTTTTTCTCTTGCCCTCCCCTCCCTCTTTTCCCTCAATATTTTTTTCCTTTCTTTTTTTCTCTCTTTTTTTCTCCTTTTTTCTCTTGCCCTCCCCTCCCTCTCTTTTTTCCCTCAATATTTTTTTCCTTTCTTTTTTCTCTCTTTTTTTCTCTTGCCCTCCCCTCCCTCTTTTCCCTCAATATATTTTTTCCTTTCTTTGTTTCTTTCTTTTTTTCTCTCTTTTTTTTCTTTTTTTTTTCTTTCTTTTTTTCTCTTGCCCTCCCCTCCCTCTCTCTTTTTTCCCTCAATATTTTTTCCTTTCTTTTTTCCCTTTCTTTTTTCTCTCTTTTTTTTCTCTTGCCCTCCCTCTTTTCCCTCAATTTTTTTTCCTTTCTTTTCTTCTTACTTTTTTTCTCTCCTTTTTTTTCTCTCTTTTTTTTCTCTTTTTTTCTCTTGCCCTCCCCTCCCTCTCTCTTTTTTCCCTCAATATTTTTTTTATTTCTTTTTTTTCTTTCTTTTTTTTCCTCTCTTTTTTTTCTTTCTTTTTTTCTCTTGCCCTCCCCTCCCTCTCTCTTTTTTCCCTCAATATTTTTTCCTTTCTTTTTTCTCTCTTGTTTTCTCTTGCCCTCCCTCTTTTCCCTCAATATTTTTTTCCTTTCTTTTTTTCTTTCTTAATTTCCCTCTTTTTTCTTCTCTCACTTTTTTTTCTCTTTTTTTGCTTTCTTTTTTTCTCTTGCCCTCCCCTCCCTCTCTCTTTTTTCCCTCAATATTTTTTTTCCTTTCTTTTCTGTCTCTTTTTTTCCTTTCTTTTTTTCTCTCTTTTTTTCTCTTGCCCTCCCCTCCCTCTTTTCCCTCAATATTTTTTTCCTTTCTTTTTTTCTCTCTTTTTTTCTCCTTTTTTCTCTTGCCCTCCCCTCCCTCTTTTCCCTCAATATTTTTTTCCTTTCTTTTTTCTCTCTTTTTTTCTCTTGCCCTCCCCTCCCTCTTTTCCCTCAATATATGTTTTCCTTTCTTTTTTTCTTTCTTTTTTTCTCCTGCCCTCCCCTCCCTCTCTCTTTTTTCCCTCAATATTTTTTCCTTTCTTTTTTCCCTTTCTTTTTTCTCTCTTTTTTTTCTCTTGCCCTCCCCTCCCTCTTTTCCCTCAATATTTATTTCCTTTCTTTTTTCCTTTCTTTTTTTCTCTCTTTTTTTCTCTTGCCCTCCGGAGCCTCCCTCTTTTCCCTCAAGTTTTTTTCCTTTCTTTTTTTCTTTCTTCTTTTCTCTCTTGTTTTTCTCTCTTTTTTAGCTTTCTTTTTTTCTCTTGCCCTCCCCTCCCTCTCTTTTTTCCTCAATATTTTTTTTCTCTTTTCTTCCTTTCTTTTGTTCTCTCTTTTTTCTCTTGCCCTCCCCTCCCTCTTTTCCCTCAGGCCTCGTACACATGGCCGAGATTCTCGTTGAGAAAAACATGTCGTTTTTTTCGACGAGATTCTTGGACAAGAAACTTGTCCCGGCCGAGTGTACACACGCTCGTTTCAAAGAACCCGCGGTTCTTTGAAAGGAGTGTACGTGGTGACGTCATCGACTACGTCGAGCATGCGCTCGTCACATTCCATGCCGTCGCCGCCATCTTGGTACACCCTACGTATGCCTAGGAAGCTACCGCGCATGCGTCAAATTCATTTCGAACATGCGCGGGCTTCCGGGCGGACAGGTAAGTGTACACACACTCACTTTTCTCGTCGAGAAACACGCCGAGGAGAATCTCGACGAGAAAATAGAGAGCAGGTTCTCTATTTTCTCATCGAGGTTTCTTGTCGGTTTTCTCGACGAGAAACACGCTAGCAGCGTACACACGACCGATTTACTCGGCAAGACCTCTCTGCCAGCAAGTTTCTTGCTGGTTCTTGCCGAGAAAATCGGTCGTGTGTACGAGGCCTCAGTGTTTTTTTCTTTCTTTTTTTCTCTCTTTTTTCTCTCTCTTTTTTTCTCTCTTTTTTTTGCTTTCTCTTGCCCTCCCCTCCCTCTCTCTTTTTTCCCTCAATATTTTTTTCCTTTCTTTTTTTCTCTTTTTTTCCTTTCTTTTTTTCTCTCTTTTTTCTCTTGCCCTCCCCTCCCTCTTTTCCCTCAGTATTTTTTTCTTTCTTTTTTCTCTCTTTTTTTTCTCTTTTTTCTCTCTCTTTTTTTCTCTCTTTTTTTTGCTTTCTTTTTTCTCTTGCCCTCCCCTCCCTCTCTCTTTTTTCCCTCAATATTTATTTTCCTTTCTTTTTTTCTCTCATTTTTTTCTCTTTTTTTTTCTTTCTTTTTTTCTCTTGCCCTCCCCTCCCTCTCTCTTTTTTCCCTCAATATTATTTTCCTCCTTTCTTTTTTTTCTTTCTTTTTTTCTCTTTTTTTTCTCTCTTTTTTTGTCTCTTTTTTTCTCTTTTTTTGCTTTCTTTTTTTCTCTTGCCCTCCCCTCCCTCTCAATTTTTTCCCTCAATATTTTTTTTCTTTCTTTTTTTCTCACTTTTTTTCTCTTCCCCTCCCCTCCCTCTTTTCCATCAATATTTTTTTCCTTTCTTTTTTTCTTTCTTATTTAACCTCTTTTTTTTCTCTCTTTTTTTTCTCTTTTTTTTCTTTCTTTTTTTCTCTTGCCCTCCCCTCCCTCTCTCTTTTTTTCCTCAATATTTTTTTCCTTTCTTTTTTTTCTTTCTTTTTTTCTCTCTTTTTTTCTCTCTTTTTTCTCTCTATTTTTTTCTCTCTTTTTTTTGCTTTCTTTTTTTCTCTTGCCCTCCCCTCCCTCTCTCTTTTTTCCCTCAATATCTTTTTCCTTTCTTTGTATCCCTCTTTTTTTCTCTCTTTTTTTTCTCTTTTTTTTCTTCCTTTTTTTCTCTTGCCCTCCCCTCCCTCTCCCTCTTTTCCCTCAAGTTTTTTTCCTTTCTTTTTTTCTTTCTTTTTTTCTCTCTTGTTTTTCTCTCTTTTTTAGCTTTCTTTTTTTCTCTTGCCCTCCCCTCCCTCTCTTTTTTCCCTCAATATTTTTTTTCCTTTCTTTTTTTCTTCCTTTTTTTCCTCTCTTCTTTTCTATTGCCCTCCCCTCCCTCTTTTCCCTCAATATTTATTTCCTTTCTTTTTTCCTTTCTCTTTTTCTCTCTTTTTTTCTCTTGCCCTCCGGAGCCTCCCTCTTTTCCCTCAAGTTTTTTTCTTTCGTTTTTTCTTTCTTTTTTTATCTCTTGTTTTTCTCTCTTTTTTAGCTTTCTTTTTTTCTCTTGCCCTCCCCTCCCTCTCTTTTTTCCCTCAATATTTTTTTCCTTTCTTTTTTTCTTACTTTTTTTCTCTCCTTTTTTCTCTTTTTTTTCTATTTTTTTCTCTTGCCCTCCCCTCCCTCTTTTCCCTCAATATTTTTTTTCTTTCTTTCTTTCTATCTTTGTTTCCCTCTTTTTTTCTTTCTTTTTTTCTCTTTTTTTTTTTTTTTTTTCTCTTGCCCTCCCCTCCCTCTCTCTTTTTTCCCTCAATATTTATTTTTCTCTTTTTCTCCTTGCTTTTTTTCTCTCTTTTTTCTCTTGCCCTCCCCTCCCTCTTTTCCCTCAGTGTTTTTTTTTCTTTCTTTTTTTCTCTCTCTTTTTTTCTCTATTTTTTCTGCTTTCTTTTTTTCTCTTGCCCTCCCCTCCCTCTCTCTTTTTTCCCTCAATATTTATTTTCCTTTTTTTTTCTCTCATTTTTTTCTCTCTTTTTTTCTCTTTTTTTGCTTTCTTTTTTTCTCTTGCCCTCCCCTCCCTCTCTCTTTTTTCCCTCAATATTATTTTCCTCCTTTCTTTTTTGTCTTTCTTTTTTTCTCTTTTTTTTCTCTCTTTTTTTGTCTCTTTTTTTCTCTCTTTTTTGCTTTCTTTTTTTCTCTTGCCCTCCCCTCCCTCTCAATTTTTTCCCTCAATATTTTTTTTCTTTCTTTTTTCTCACTTTTTTTCTCTTCCCCTCCCCTCCCTCTTTTCCCTCAATATTTTTTTCCTTTCTTTTTTTCTTTCTTATTTTCCCTTTTTTTTCTCTTTTTTTGCTTTCTTTTTTTCTCTTGCCCTCCCCTCCCTCTCTCTTTTTTTCCTCAATATTTTTTTCCTTTCTTTTTTTCTTTCTTTTTTTCTCTCTTTTTTTCTCTCTTTTTTCTCTCTCTTTTTTCTCTCTTTTTTTTCTCTTTTTTTGCTTTCTTTTTTTCTCTTGCCCTCCCCTCCCTCTCAATTTTTTCCCTCATTATTTTTTTTTCTTTCTTTTTTTCTCTCTTTTTTTCTTTTGCCCTCCCCTCCCTCTTTTCCCTCAATATTTTTTTCCTTTCTTTTTTTCTTTCTTATTGTCCCTCTTTTTTCTCTCTTTTTTTTCTCTTTTTTTTTCTTTCTTTTTTTCTGTTGCCCTCCCCTCCCTCTCTCTTTTTTCCCTCAATATTTTTTTCCCCTTCTTTTTTTCTTTTCTCTTTTTTTTCTCTTTTTTTCTTTCTTTTTTTCTCTTGCCCTCCCCTCCCTCTTTTCCCTCAGTATTTTTTTTTCTTTCTTTTTTTCTCTTGCCCTCCCCTCCCTCTCTCTTTTTTCCCTCAATATTATTTTTTTCCTTTCTTTTTTTCTCTCTTTTTTTCTCTTTTTTTTGCTTTATTTTTTTCTCTTGCCCTCCCCTCCCTCTCAATTTTTTCCCTCATTATTTTTTTTCCTTTCTTTTTTTCTCTCTTTTTTTCTCTTGCCCTCCCCTCCCTCTTTTCCCTCAATATTTTTTTCCTTTCTTTTTTTCTCTCTTTTTTTCTCCTTTTTTCTCTTGCCCTCCCCTCCCTCTCTCTTTTTTCCCTCAATATTTTTTTTATTTCTTTTTTTTCTTTCTTTTTTTTTTGCTCTCTTTTTTTTCTTTCTTTTTTTCTCTTGCCCTCCCCTCCCTCTCTCTTTTTTCCCTCAATATTTTTTCCTTTCTTTTGTTCTCTCTTTTTTCTCTTGCCCTCCCCTCCCTCTTTTCCCTCAGTGTTTTTTTTCTTTCTTTTTTTCTCTCTTTTTTCTCTCTCTTTTTTTCTCTCTTTTTTTGCTTTCTCTTGCCCTCCCCTCCCTCTCTCTTTTTTCCCTCAATATTTTTTTCCTTTCTTTTTTTCTCTTTTTTTCCTTTCTTTTTTTCTCTCTTTTTCTCTTGCCCTCCCCTCCCTCTTTTCCCTCCCTCTTTTCCCTCAGTATTTTTTTCTTTCTTTTTTTCTCTCTTTTTTTTCTCTTTTTTCTCTCTCTTTTTTTTGCTTTCTTTTTTCTCTTGCCCTCCCCTCCCTCTCTTTTTTCCCTCAATATTTATTTTCCTTTCTTTTTTTCTCTCATTTTTTTCTCTCTTTTTTTTCTCTTTTTTTCTTTCTTTTTTTCTCTTGCCCTCCCCTCCCTCTCTCTTTTTTCCCTCAATATTATTTTCCTCCTTTCTTTTTTTTCTTTCTTTTTTCTCTCTTTTTTTGTCTCTTTTTTCTCTTTTTTTTGCTTTCTTTTTTTCTCTTGCCCTCCCCTCCCTCTCAATTTTTTCCCTCAATATTTTTTTTCTTTCTTTTTTTCTCACTTTTTTTCTCTTCCCCTCCCCTCCCTCTTTTCCATCAATTTTTTTTCCTTTCTTTTTTTCTTTCTTATTTAACCTCTTTTTTTCTCTCTTTTTTTTCTCTTTTTTTGCTTTCTTTTTTTCTCTTGCCCTCCCCTCCCTCTCTCTTTTTTTCCTCAATATTTTTTTCCTTTCTTTTTTTTCTTTCTTTTTTTCTCTCTTTTTTTCTCTTTTTTCTCTCTATTTTTTTCTCTCTCTTTTTTTCCTTTCTTTTTTTCTCTTGCCCTCCCCTCCCTCTCTCTTTTTTCCCTTAATATCTTTTTCCTTTCTTTGTATCCCTCTTTTTTTCTCTCTTTTTTTTCTCTTTTTTTTTCTTCCTTTTTTTCTCTTGCCCTCCCCTCCCTCTCTCTTTTTTCCCTCAGTATTTTTTCCTTTCTTTTTTCTCTCTTTTTTTTTCTCTTTTCTCTCTCTCTCTCTCTTTTTTTCTCTCTCTTTTTTTGCTTTCTTTTTTTCTCTTGCCCTCCCCTCCCTCTCTCTTTTTTCCCTCAATATTTTCTTCCTTTCTTTTTTTTCTCTTTTTTTCTCTTTTTTTTCTCTTGCCCTCCGGAGCCTCCCTCTTTTCCCTCAAGTTTTTTTCCTTTCTTTTTTTCTTTCTTTTTTTCTCTCTTGTTTTTCTCTCTTTTTTAGCTTTCTTTTTTTCTCTTGCCCTCCCCTCCCTCTCTTTTTTCCCTCAATATTTTTTTCCTTTCTTTTTTTCTTTCTTGTTTTCCTCTCTTCTTTTCTATTGCCCTCCCCTCCCTCTTTTCCCTCAATATTTATTTCCTTTCTTTTTTCCTTTCTTTTTTTCTCTCTTTTTTTCTCTTGCCCTCCGGAGCCTCCCTCTTTTCCCTCAAGTTTTTTTCCTTTCTTTTTTTCTTTCTTTTTTTCTCTTGCCCTCCCCTCCCTCTCTCTTTTTTCCGTCAATATTTTTTTCCTTTCTTTTTTTTCTTTCTTTTTTTCTCTCTTTTTTCTCTCCTTTTTCTCTCTATTTTTTTCTCTCTCTTTTTTTGCTTTCTTTTTTTCTCTTGCCCTCCCCTCCCTCTCTCTTTTTTCCCTCAATATCTTTTTCCTTTCTTTGTATCCCTCTTTTTTTCTCTCTTTTTTTTCTCTTTTTTTTTTCTTCCTTTTTTTCTCTTGCCCTCCCCTCCCTCTCTCTTTTTTCCCTCAGTATTTTTTCCTTTCTTTTTTTCTCTCTTTTTTTTCTCTTTTCTCTCTCTCTCTCTTTTTTTCTCTCTCTTTTTTTGCTTTCTTTTTTTCTCTTGCCCTCCCTCTCTCTTTTTTCCCTCAATATTTTCTTCCTTTCTTTTTTTTCTCTTTTTTTTCTCTTTTTTTTCTCTTGCCCTCCGGAGCCTCCCTCTTTTCCCTCAAGTTTTTTTCCTTTCTTTGTTTCTTTCTTTTTTTCTCTCTTGTTTTTCTCTCTTTTTTAGCTTTCTTTTTTTCTCTTGCCCTCCCCTCCCTCTCTTTTTTCCCTCAATATTTTTTTCCTTTCTTTTTTTCTTTCTTTTTTTCCTCTCTTCTTTTCTATTGCCCTCCCCTCCCTCTTTTCCCTCAATATTTATTTCCTTTCTTTTTTCCTTTCTTTTTTTCTCTCTTTTTTTCTCTTGCCCTCCGGAGCCTCCCTCTTTTCCCTCAAGTTTTTTTCCTTTCTTTTTTTCTTTCTTTTTTTCTCTTGCCCTCCCCTCCCTCTCTCTTTTTTCCGTCAATATTTTTTTCCTTTCTTTTTTTTTCTCTTTTTTTCTCTTGCCCTCCCCTCCCTCATTTCCCTCAATATTTTTTTTCTTTCTTTCTTTCTATCTTTGTTTCCCTCTTTTTTTCTTTCTTTTTTTCTCTTTTTTTTGCTTTTTTTTTCTCTTGCCCTCCCCTCCCTCTCTCTTTTTTCCCTCAATATTTTTTTTCCTTTCTTTTCTGTCTCTTTTTTTCCCTTCTTTTTTTCTCTCTTTTTTTCTCTTGCCCTCCCCTCCCTCTTTTCCCTCAATATTTTTTTCCTTTCTTTTTTTCTCTCTTTTTTCTCCTTTTTTCTCTTGCCCTCCCCTCCCTCTCTCTTTTTTCCCTCAATATTTTTTCCTTTCTTTTTTCTCTCTTTTTTTCTCTTGCCCTCCCCTCCCTCTTTTCCCTCAATATATTTTTTCCTTTCTTTTTTTTCTTTCTTTTTTTCTGTCTTTTTTTTCTGTCTTTTTGTCTCTTTTTTTTCTCTTTTTTAGCTTTCTTTTTTTCTCTTGCCCTCCCCTCCCTCTCTTTTTTCCCTCAATATTTTTTTTCTCTTTTTTTCCTTTCTTTTGTTCTCTCTTTTTTTCTCTTGCCCTCCCCTCCCTCTTTTCCCTCAGTATTTTTTTTCTTTCTTTTTTATCTCTTTTTTTTCTCTTTTTTTTTTTTGCTTTCTTTTTTTCTCTTGCCCTCCCCTCCCTCTCTCTTTTTTCCCTCAATATTATTTTTTTCCTTTCTTTTTTTTCTTTCTTTTTTTCTCTCTTTTTTTCTCTCTTGTTTTCTCTTTTTTTTTTGCTTTCTTTTTTTCTCTTGCCCTCCCCTCCCTCTCAATTTTTTCCCTCATTATTTTTTTTTCTTTTTTTTCTCTCTTTTTTTCTCTTGCCCTCCCCTCCCTCTTTTCCCTCAATATTTTTTTCCTTTCTTTTTTTCTTTCTTAATTTCCCTCTTTTTTCTTCTCTCTCTTTTTTTTCTCTTTTTTTGCTTTCTTTTTTTTTCTCTTGCCCTCCCCTCCCTCTCTCTTTTTTCCCTCAATATTTTTTTTCTTTCTTTTCTGTCTCTTTTTTTCCTTTCTTTTTTTCTCTCTTTTTTTCTCTTGCCCTCCCCTCCCTCTTTTCCCTCAATATTTTTTTCCTTTCTTTTTTTCTCTCTTTTTTTCTCCTTTTTTCTCTTGCCCTCCCCTCCCTCTCTCTTTTTTCCCTCAATATTTTTTTCCTTTCTTTTTTCTCTCTTTTTTTCTCTTGCCCTCCCCTCCCTCTTTTCCCTCAATATATTTTTTCCTTTCTTTTTTTCTTTCTTTTTTTCTCTCTTTTTTTTCTCTCTTTTTTTCTCTTTTTTTTTCTTTCTTTTTTTCTCTCTTTTTTCTCTCCTTTTTTTTCTCTCTTTTTTTTCTTTCTTTTTTTCTCTTGCCCTCCCCTCCCTCTCTCTTTTTTCCCTCAATATTTTTTCCTTTCTTTTTTCTCTCTTTTTTTTCTCTTGCCCTCCCCTCCCTCTTTTCCCTCAATATTTATTTCCTTTCTTTTTTCCTTTCTTTTTTTCTCTCTTTTTTTCTCTTGCCCTCCGGAGCCTCCCTCTTTTCCCTCAAGTTTTTTTCCTTTCTTTTTTTCTTTCTTCTTTTCTCTCTTGTTTTTCTCTCTTTTTTAGCTTTCTTTTTTTCTCTTGCCCTCCCCTCCCTCTCTTTTTTCCTCAATATTTTTTTTCTCTTTTTTTTCCTTTCTTTTGTTCTCTCTTTTTTCTCTTGCCCTCCCCTCCCTCTTTTCCCTCAGGCCTCGTACACATGGCCGAGATTCTCGTTGAGAAAAACATGTCGTTTTTTTCGACGAGATTCTTGGACAAGAAACTTGTCCCGGCCGAGTGTACACACGCTCGTTTCAAAGAACCCGCGGTTCTTTGAAAGGAGTGTACATGGTGACGTCATCGACTACGTCGAGCATGCGCTCGTCACATTCCATGCCATCGCCGCCATCTTGGTACACCCTACGTATGCCTAGGAAGCTACCGCGCATGCGTCAAATTCATTTCGAACATGCGCGGGCTTCCGGGCGGACAGGTAAGTGTACACACACTCACTTTTCTCGTCGAGAAACACGCCGAGGAGAATCTCGACGAGAAAATAGAGAGCAGGTTCTCTATTTTCTCGTCGAGGTTTCTTGTCGGTTTTCTCGACGAGAAACACGCTAGCAGCGTACACACGACCGATTTACTCGGCAAGACCTCTCTGCCAGCAAGTTTCTTGCTGGTTCTTGCCGAGAAAATCGGTCGTGTGTACGAGGCCTCAGTGTTTTTTTCTTTCTTTTTTTCTCTCTTTTTTCTCTCTCTTTTTTTCTCTCTTTTTTTTGCTTTCTCTTGCCCTCCCCTCCCTTTCTCTTTTTTCCCTCAATATTTTTTTCCTTTCTTTTTTTCTCTTTTTTTCCTTTCTTTTTTTCTCTCTTTTTTCTCTTGCCCTCCCCTCCCTCTTTTCCCTCAGTATTTTTTTCTTTCTTTTTTCTCTCTTTTTTTTCTCTTTTTTCTCTCTCTTTTTTTCTCTCTTTTTTTTGCTTTCTTTTTTCTCTTGCCCTCCCCTCCCTCTCTCTTTTTTCCCTCAATATTTATTTTCCTTTCTTTTTTTCTCTCATTTTTTTCTCTCTTTTTTTTCTCTTTTTTTTTCTTTCTTTTTTTCTCTTGCCCTCCCCTCCCTCTCTCTTTTTTCCCTCAATATTATTTTCCTCCTTTCTTTTTTTTCTTTCTTTTTTTCTCTTTTTTTTCTCTCTTTTTTTGTCTCTTTTTTTGCTTTCTTTTTTTCTCTTGCCCTCCCCTCCCTCTCAATTTTTTCCCTCAATATTTTTTTTCTTTCTTTTTTTCTCACTTTTTTTCTCTTCCCCTCCCCTCCCTCTTTTCCATCAATATTTTTTTCCTTTCTTTTTTTCTTTCTTATTTAACCTCTTTTTTTTCTCTCTTTTTTTTCTCTTTTTTTTCTTTCTTTTTTTCTCTTGCCCTCCCCTCCCTCTCTCTTTTTTTCCTCAATATTTTTTTCCTTTCTTTTTTTTCTTTCTTTTTTTCTCTCTTTTTTTCTCTCTTTTTTCTCTCTATTTTTTTCTCTCTTTTTTTTGCTTTCTTTTTTTCTCTTGCCCTCCCCTCCCTCTCTCTTTTTTCCCTCAATATCTTTTTCCTTTCTTTGTATCCCTCTTTTTTTCTCTCTTTTTTTTCTCTTTTTTTTCTTCCTTTTTTTCTCGTGCCCTCCCCTCCCTCTCCCTCTTTTCCCTCAAGTTTTTTTCCTTTCTTTTTTTCTTTCTTTTTTTCTCTCTTGTTTTTCTCTCTTTTTTAGCTTTCTTTTTTTCTCTTGCCCTCCCCTCCCTCTCTTTTTTCCCTCAATATTTTTTTTCCTTTCTTTTTTTCTTCCTTTTTTTCCTCTCTTCTTTTCTATTGCCCTCCCCTCCCTCTTTTCCCTCAATATTTATTTCCTTTCTTTTTTCCTTTCTCTTTTTCTCTCTTTTTTTCTCTTGCCCTCCGGAGCCTCCCTCTTTTCCCTCAAGTTTTTTTCTTTCGTTTTTTCTTTCTTTTTTTATCTCTTGTTTTTCTCTCTTTTTTAGCTTTCTTTTTTTCTCTTGCCCTCCCCTCCCTCTCTTTTTTCCCTCAATATTTTTTTCCTTTCTTTTTTTCTTACTTTTTTTCTCTCCTTTTTTCTCTTTTTTTTCTCTTTTTTTCTCTTGCCCTCCCCTCCCTCTTTTCCCTCAATATTTTTTTTCTTTCTTTCTTTCTATCTTTGTTTCCCTCTTTTTTTCTTTCTTTTTTTCTCTTTTTTTTGCTTTTTTTTTTCTCTTGCCCTCCCCTCCCTCTCTCTTTTTTCCCTCAATATTTATTTTTCTCTTTTTCTCCTTGCTTTTTTTCTCTCTTTTTTCTCTTGCCCTCCCCTCCCTCTTTTCCCTCAGTGTTTTTTTTTCTTTCTTTTTTTCTCTCTCTTTTTTTCTCTATTTTTTCTGCTTTCTTTTTTTCTCTTGCCCTCCCCTCCCTCTCTCTTTTTTCCCTCAATATTTATTTTCCTTTTTTTTTCTCTCATTTTTTTCCTTTCTTTTTTTCTTTCTTTTTTTCCTCTCTTCTTTTCTATTGCCCTCCCCTCCCTCTTTTCCCTTAATATTTATTTCCTTTCTTTTTTCCTTTCTTTTTTTCTCTCTTTTTTTCTCTTGCCCTCCGGAGCCTCCCTCTTTTCCCTCAAGTTTTTTTCCTTTCTTTTTTTCTTTCTTTTTTTCTCTCTTGTTTTTCTTTCTTTTTTTAGCTTTCTTTTTTTCTCTTGCCCTCCCCTCCCTCTCTTTTTTCCCTCAATATTTTTTTCCTTCCTTTTTTTCTTTCTTTTTTTCCTCTCTTCTTTTCTATTGCCCTCCCCTCCCTCTTTTCCCTCAATATTTATTTCCTTTCTTTTTTCCTTTCTTTTTTTCTCTCTTTTTTTCTCTTGCCCTCCCTCCCTCTTTTCCCTCAATATTTTTTTTCCTTTCTTTCTTTTTTTCCCTCTTTTTTTCTCTCTTTTTTGTCTCTTTTTTTCTTCTTTTTTTTCTCTTGCCCTCCTCTCCCTCTCTCTTTTTTCCCTCAATATTTTTTTTCCTTGCTTTATTTATTTCTTTTTTTCTCTTTTTTTTCCTCTCTTTTTTTTCTTTCTTTTTTTCTCTTGCCCTCCCCTCCCTCTCTCTTTTTTCCGTCAATATTTTTTTCCTTTCTTTTTTTCTCTTTTTTTCCTTTCTTTTTTTTTTCTCTTTTTTTCTCTTGCCCTCCCCTCCCTCTTTTCCCTCAATATTTTTTTCTTTCTTTCTTTCTTTATTTTTTCCCTCTTTTTTTTCTTTCTTTTTTTTGCTTTTTTTTTTCTCTTGCCCTCCCCTCCCTCTCTCTTTTTTCCCTCAATATTTTTTTTTCTCTTTTTTTTCCTTGCTTTTTTCTCTCTTTTTTCTCTTGCCCTCCCCTCCCTCTTTTCCCTCAGTGTTTTTTTTTCTTTCTTTTTTTCTCTATTTTTTCTCTCTCTTTTTTTCTCTATTTTTTTTGCTTTCTTTTTTTCTCTTGCCCTCCCCTCCCTCTCTCTTTTTTCCCTCAATATTTTTTTTCCTTTCTTTTTTTCTCTTTTTTTCCTTGCTTTTTTTCTCTCTTGTTTCTCTTGCCCTCCCCTCCCTCTTTTCCCTCAGTATTTTTTTTTCTTTCTTTTTTTCTCTTTTTTTCTCTCTTTTTTTTGCTTTCTTTTTTCTCTTGCCCTCCCCTCCCTCTCTCTTTTTTCCCTCAATATTTTGTTTCCTTTCTTTTTTTCTCTTTTTTTCCTTGCTTTTTTTCTCTCTTTTTTCTCTTGCCCTCCCCTCCCTCTTTTCCCTCAGTATTTTTTTTTCTTTCTTTTTTTCTCTCTTTTTTCTCTCTCTTTTTTTCTCTCTTTTTTTGCTTTCTTTTTTCTCTTGCCCTCCCCTCCCTCTCTCTTTTTTCCCTCAATATTTATTTTCCTTTTTTTTTCTCTCATTTTTTTCTCTCTTTTTTTTCTCATTTTTTGCTTTCTTTTTTTCTCTTGCCCTCCCCTCCCTCTCTCTTTTTTCCCTCAATATTATTTTCCTCCTTTCTTTTTTTTCTTTCTTTTTTTCTCTCTTTTTTTCTCTCTTGTTTTCTCTTTTTTTTTGCTTTCTTTTTTTCTCTTGCCCTCCCCTCCCTCTCAATTTTTCCCCTCATTATTTTTTTTTCTTTTTTTCTCTCTTTTTTTCTCTTGCCCTCCCCTCCCTCTTTTCCCTCAATATTTTTTTCCTTTCTTTTTTTCTCTCTTTTTTTCTCCTTTTTTCTCTTGCCCTCCCCTCCCTCTCTTTTTTCCCTCAATATTTTTTTCCTTTCTTTTTTCTCTCTTTTTTTCTCTTGCCCTCCCCTCCCTCTTTTCCCTCAATATATTTTTTCCTTTCTTTGTTTCTTTCTTTTTTTCTCTCTTTTTTTTCTTTTTTTTTTCTTTCTTTTTTTCTCTTGCCCTCCCCTCCCTCTCTCTTTTTTCCCTCAATATTTTTTCCTTTCTTTTTTCCCTTTCTTTTTTCTCTCTTTTTTTTCTCTTGCCCTCCCTCTTTTCCCTCAATTTTTTTTCCTTTCTTTTCTTCTTACTTTTTTTCTCTCCTTTTTTTTCTCTCTTTTTTTTCTCTTTTTTTCTCTTGCCCTCCCCTCCCTCTCTCTTTTTTCCCTCAATATTTTTTTTATTTCTTTTTTTTCTTTCTTTTTTTTCCTCTCTTTTTTTTCTTTCTTTTTTTCTCTTGCCCTCCCCTCCCTCTCTCTTTTTTCCCTCAATATTTTTTCCTTTCTTTTTTCTCTCTTGTTTTCTCTTGCCCTCCCTCTTTTCCCTCAATATTTTTTTCCTTTCTTTTTTTCTTTCTTAATTTCCCTCTTTTTTCTTCTCTCACTTTTTTTTCTCTTTTTTTGCTTTCTTTTTTTCTCTTGCCCTCCCCTCCCTCTCTCTTTTTTCCCTCAATATTTTTTTTCCTTTCTTTTCTGTCTCTTTTTTTCCTTTCTTTTTTTCTCTCTTTTTTTCTCTTGCCCTCCCCTCCCTCTTTTCCCTCAATATTTTTTTCCTTTCTTTTTTTCTCTCTTTTTTTCTCCTTTTTTCTCTTGCCCTCCCCTCCCTCTTTTCCCTCAATATTTTTTTCCTTTCTTTTTTCTCTCTTTTTTTCTCTTGCCCTCCCCTCCCTCTTTTCCCTCAATATATGTTTTCCTTTCTTTTTTTCTTTCTTTTTTTCTCCTGCCCTCCCCTCCCTCTCTCTTTTTTCCCTCAATATTTTTTCCTTTCTTTTTTCCCTTTCTTTTTTCTCTCTTTTTTTTCTCTTGCCCTCCCCTCCCTCTTTTCCCTCAATATTTATTTCCTTTCTTTTTTCCTTTCTTTTTTTCTCTCTTTTTTTCTCTTGCCCTCCGGAGCCTCCCTCTTTTCCCTCAAGTTTTTTTCCTTTCTTTTTTTCTTTCTTCTTTTCTCTCTTGTTTTTCTCTCTTTTTTAGCTTTCTTTTTTTCTCTTGCCCTCCCCTCCCTCTCTTTTTTCCTCAATATTTTTTTTCTCTTTTCTTCCTTTCTTTTGTTCTCTCTTTTTTCTCTTGCCCTCCCCTCCCTCTTTTCCCTCAGGCCTCGTACACATGGCCGAGATTCTCGTTGAGAAAAACATGTCGTTTTTTTCGACGAGATTCTTGGACAAGAAACTTGTCCCGGCCGAGTGTACACACGCTCGTTTCAAAGAACCCGCGGTTCTTTGAAAGGAGTGTACGTGGTGACGTCATCGACTACGTCGAGCATGCGCTCGTCACATTCCATGCCGTCGCCGCCATCTTGGTACACCCTACGTATGCCTAGGAAGCTACCGCGCATGCGTCAAATTCATTTCGAACATGCGCGGGCTTCCGGGCGGACAGGTAAGTGTACACACACTCACTTTTCTCGTCGAGAAACACGCCGAGGAGAATCTCGACGAGAAAATAGAGAGCAGGTTCTCTATTTTCTCATCGAGGTTTCTTGTCGGTTTTCTCGACGAGAAACACGCTAGCAGCGTACACACGACCGATTTACTCGGCAAGACCTCTCTGCCAGCAAGTTTCTTGCTGGTTCTTGCCGAGAAAATCGGTCGTGTGTACGAGGCCTCAGTGTTTTTTTCTTTCTTTTTTTCTCTCTTTTTTCTCTCTCTTTTTTTCTCTCTTTTTTTTGCTTTCTCTTGCCCTCCCCTCCCTCTCTCTTTTTTCCCTCAATATTTTTTTCCTTTCTTTTTTTCTCTTTTTTTCCTTTCTTTTTTTCTCTCTTTTTTCTCTTGCCCTCCCCTCCCTCTTTTCCCTCAGTATTTTTTTCTTTCTTTTTTCTCTCTTTTTGTTCTCTTTTTTCTCTCTCTTTTTTTCTCTCTTTTTTTTGCTTTCTTTTTTCTCTTGCCCTCCCCTCCCTCTCTCTTTTTTCCCTCAATATTTATTTTCCTTTCTTTTTTTCTCTCATTTTTTTCTCTTTTTTTTTCTTTCTTTTTTTCTCTTGCCCTCCCCTCCCTCTCTCTTTTTTCCCTCAATATTATTTTCCTCCTTTCTTTTTTTTCTTTCTTTTTTTCTCTTTTTTTTCTCTCTTTTTTTGTCTCTTTTTTTCTCTTTTTTTGCTTTCTTTTTTTCTCTTGCCCTCCCCTCCCTCTCAATTTTTTCCCTCAATATTTTTTTTCTTTCTTTTTTTCTCACTTTTTTTCTCTTCCCCTCCCCTCCCTCTTTTCCATCAATATTTTTTTCCTTTCTTTTTTTCTTTCTTATTTAACCTCTTTTTTTTCTCTCTTTTTTTTCTCTTTTTTTTCTTTCTTTTTTTCTCTTGCCCTCCCCTCCCTCTCTCTTTTTTTCCTCAATATTTTTTTCCTTTCTTTTTTTTCTTTCTTTTTTTCTCTCTTTTTTTCTCTCTTTTTTCTCTCTATTTTTTTCTCTCTTTTTTTTGCTTTCTTTTTTTCTCTTGCCCTCCCCTCCCTCTCTCTTTTTTCCCTCAATATCTTTTTCCTTTCTTTGTATCCCTCTTTTTTTCTCTCTTTTTTTTCTCTTTTTTTTCTTCCTTTTTTTCTCTTGCCCTCCCCTCCCTCTCCCTCTTTTCCCTCAAGTTTTTTTCCTTTCTTTTTTTCTTTCTTTTTTTCTCTCTTGTTTTTCTCTCTTTTTTAGCTTTCTTTTTTTCTCTTGCCCTCCCCTCCCTCTCTTTTTTCCCTCAATATTTTTTTTCCTTTCTTTTTTTCTTCCTTTTTTTCCTCTCTTCTTTTCTATTGCCCTCCCCTCCCTCTTTTCCCTCAATATTTATTTCCTTTCTTTTTTCCTTTCTCTTTTTCTCTCTTTTTTTCTCTTGCCCTCCGGAGCCTCCCTCTTTTCCCTCAAGTTTTTTTCTTTCGTTTTTTCTTTCTTTTTTTATCTCTTGTTTTTCTCTCTTTTTTAGCTTTCTTTTTTTCTCTTGCCCTCCCCTCCCTCTCTTTTTTCCCTCAATATTTTTTTCCTTTCTTTTTTTCTTACTTTTTTTCTCTCCTTTTTTCTCTTTTTTTTCTATTTTTTTCTCTTGCCCTCCCCTCCCTCTTTTCCCTCAATATTTTTTTTCTTTCTTTCTTTCTATCTTTGTTTCCCTCTTTTTTTCTTTCTTTTTTTCTCTTTTTTTTTTTTTTTTTTCTCTTGCCCTCCCCTCCCTCTCTCTTTTTTCCCTCAATATTTATTTTTCTCTTTTTCTCCTTGCTTTTTTTCTCTCTTTTTTCTCTTGCCCTCCCCTCCCTCTTTTCCCTCAGTGTTTTTTTTTCTTTCTTTTTTTCTCTCTCTTTTTTTCTCTATTTTTTCTGCTTTCTTTTTTTCTCTTGCCCTCCCCTCCCTCTCTCTTTTTTCCCTCAATATTTATTTTCCTTTTTTTTTCTCTCATTTTTTTCTCTCTTTTTTTCTCTTTTTTTGCTTTCTTTTTTTCTCTTGCCCTCCCCTCCCTCTCTCTTTTTTCCCTCAATATTATTTTCCTCCTTTCTTTTTTGTCTTTCTTTTTTTCTCTTTTTTTTCTCTCTTTTTTTGTCTCTTTTTTTCTCTCTTTTTTGCTTTCTTTTTTTCTCTTGCCCTCCCCTCCCTCTCAATTTTTTCCCTCAATATTTTTTTTCTTTCTTTTTTCTCACTTTTTTTCTCTTCCCCTCCCCTCCCTCTTTTCCCTCAATATTTTTTTCCTTTCTTTTTTTCTTTCTTATTTTCCCTTTTTTTTCTCTTTTTTTGCTTTCTTTTTTTCTCTTGCCCTCCCCTCCCTCTCTCTTTTTTTCCTCAATATTTTTTTCCTTTCTTTTTTTCTTTCTTTTTTTCTCTCTTTTTTTCTCTCTTTTTTCTCTCTCTTTTTTCTCTCTTTTTTTTCTCTTTTTTTGCTTTCTTTTTTTCTCTTGCCCTCCCCTCCCTCTCAATTTTTTCCCTCATTATTTTTTTTTCTTTCTTTTTTTCTCTCTTTTTTTCTTTTGCCCTCCCCTCCCTCTTTTCCCTCAATATTTTTTTCCTTTCTTTTTTTCTTTCTTATTGTCCCTCTTTTTTCTCTCTTTTTTTTCTCTTTTTTTTTCTTTCTTTTTTTCTGTTGCCCTCCCCTCCCTCTCTCTTTTTTCCCTCAATATTTTTTTCCCCTTCTTTTTTTCTTTTCTCTTTTTTTTCTCTTTTTTTCTTTTTTTTTTTCTCTTGCCCTCCCCTCCCTCTTTTCCCTCAGTATTTTTTTTTCTTTCTTTTTTTCTCTTGCCCTCCCCTCCCTCTCTCTTTTTTCCCTCAATATTATTTTTTTCCTTTCTTTTTTTCTCTCTTTTTTTCTCTCTTGTTTTCTCTTTTTTTTGCTTTATTTTTTTCTCTTGCCCTCCCCTCCCTCTCAATTTTTTCCCTCATTATTTTTTTTCCTTTCTTTTTTTCTCTCTTTTTTTCTCTTGCCCTCCCCTCCCTCTTTTCCCTCAATATTTTTTTCCTTTCTTTTTTTCTCTCTTTTTTTCTCCTTTTTTCTCTTGCCCTCCCCTCCCTCTCTCTTTTTTCCCTCAATATTTTTTTTATTTCTTTTTTTTCTTTCTTTTTTTTTTGCTCTCTTTTTTTTCTTTCTTTTTTTCTCTTGCCCTCCCCTCCCTCTCTCTTTTTTCCCTCAATATTTTTTCCTTTCTTTTGTTCTCTCTTTTTTCTCTTGCCCTCCCCTCCCTCTTTTCCCTCAGTGTTTTTTTTCTTTCTTTTTTTCTCTCTTTTTTCTCTCTCTTTTTTTCTCTCTTTTTTTGCTTTCTCTTGCCCTCCCCTCCCTCTCTCTTTTTTCCCTCAATATTTTTTTCCTTTCTTTTTTTCTCTTTTTTTCCTTTCTTTTTTTCTCTCTTTTTCTCTTGCCCTCCCCTCCCTCTTTTCCCTCCCTCTTTTCCCTCAGTATTTTTTTCTTTCTTTTTTTCTCTCTTTTTTTTCTCTTTTTTCTCTCTCTTTTTTTTGCTTTCTTTTTTCTCTTGCCCTCCCCTCCCTCTCTTTTTTCCCTCAATATTTATTTTCCTTTCTTTTTTTCTCTCATTTTTTTCTCTCTTTTTTTTCTCTTTTTTTCTTTCTTTTTTTCTCTTGCCCTCCCCTCCCTCTCTCTTTTTTCCCTCAATATTATTTTCCTCCTTTCTTTTTTTTCTTTCTTTTTTCTCTCTTTTTTTGTCTCTTTTTTCTCTTTTTTTTGCTTTCTTTTTTTCTCTTGCCCTCCCCTCCCTCTCAATTTTTTCCCTCAATATTTTTTTTCTTTCTTTTTTTCTCACTTTTTTTCTCTTCCCCTCCCCTCCCTCTTTTCCATCAATTTTTTTTCCTTTCTTTTTTTCTTTCTTATTTAACCTCTTTTTTTCTCTCTTTTTTTTCTCTTTTTTTGCTTTCTTTTTTTCTCTTGCCCTCCCCTCCCTCTCTCTTTTTTTCCTCAATATTTTTTTCCTTTCTTTTTTTTCTTTCTTTTTTTCTCTCTTTTTTTCTCTTTTTTCTCTCTATTTTTTTCTCTCTCTTTTTTTCCTTTCTTTTTTTCTCTTGCCCTCCCCTCCCTCTCTCTTTTTTCCCTTAATATCTTTTTCCTTTCTTTGTATCCCTCTTTTTTTCTCTCTTTTTTTTCTCTTTTTTTTTTCTTCCTTTTTTTCTCTTGCCCTCCCCTCCCTCTCTCTTTTTTCCCTCAGTATTTTTTCCTTTCTTTTTTCTCTCTTTTTTTTCTCTTTTCTCTCTCTCTCTCTTTTTTTCTCTCTCTTTTTTTGCTTTCTTTTTTTCTCTTGCCCTCCCCTCCCTCTCTCTTTTTTCCCTCAATATTTTCTTCCTTTCTTTTTTTTCTCTTTTTTTCTCTTTTTTTTCTCTTGCCCTCCGGAGCCTCCCTCTTTTCCCTCAAGTTTTTTTCCTTTCTTTTTTTCTTTCTTTTTTTCTCTCTTGTTTTTCTCTCTTTTTTAGCTTTCTTTTTTTCTCTTGCCCTCCCCTCCCTCTCTTTTTTCCCTCAATATTTTTTTCCTTTCTTTTTTTCTTTCTTGTTTTCCTCTCTTCTTTTCTATTGCCCTCCCCTCCCTCTTTTCCCTCAATATTTATTTCCTTTCTTTTTTCCTTTCTTTTTTTCTCTCTTTTTTTCTCTTGCCCTCCGGAGCCTCCCTCTTTTCCCTCAAGTTTTTTTCCTTTCTTTTTTTCTTTCTTTTTTTCTCTTGCCCTCCCCTCCCTCTCTCTTTTTTCGTCAATATTTTTTTCCTTTCTTTTTTTTCTTTCTTTTTTTCTCTCTTTTTTCTCTCCTTTTTCTCTCTATTTTTTTCTCTCTCTTTTTTTGCTTTCTTTTTTTCTCTTGCCCTCCCCTCCCTCTCTCTTTTTTCCCTCAATATCTTTTTCCTTTCTTTGTATCCCTCTTTTTTTCTCTCTTTTTTTTCTCTTTTTTTTTTCTTCCTTTTTTTCTCTTGCCCTCCCCTCCCTCTCTCTTTTTTCCCTCAGTATTTTTTCCTTTCTTTTTTTCTCTCTTTTTTTTCTCTTTTCTCTCTCTCTCTCTTTTTTTCTCTCTCTTTTTTTGCTTTCTTTTTTTCTCTTGCCCTCCCTCTCTCTTTTTTCCCTCAATATTTTCTTCCTTTCTTTTTTTTCTCTTTTTTTTCTCTTTTTTTTCTCTTGCCCTCCGGAGCCTCCCTCTTTTCCCTCAAGTTTTTTTCCTTTCTTTGTTTCTTTCTTTTTTTCTCTCTTGTTTTTCTCTCTTTTTTAGCTTTCTTTTTTTCTCTTGCCCTCCCCTCCCTCTCTTTTTTCCCTCAATATTTTTTTCCTTTCTTTTTTTCTTTCTTTTTTTCCTCTCTTCTTTTCTATTGCCCTCCCCTCCCTCTTTTCCCTCAATATTTATTTCCTTTCTTTTTTCCTTTCTTTTTTTCTCTCTTTTTTTCTCTTGCCCTCCGGAGCCTCCCTCTTTTCCCTCAAGTTTTTTTCCTTTCTTTTTTTCTTTCTTTTTTTCTCTTGCCCTCCCCTCCCTCTCTCTTTTTTCCGTCAATATTTTTTTCCTTTCTTTTTTTTTCTCTTTTTTTCTCTTGCCCTCCCCTCCCTCATTTCCCTCAATATTTTTTTTCTTTCTTTCTTTCTATCTTTGTTTCCCTCTTTTTTTCTTTCTTTTTTTCTCTTTTTTTTGCTTTTTTTTTCTCTTGCCCTCCCCTCCCTCTCTCTTTTTTCCCTCAATATTTTTTTTCCTTTCTTTTCTGTCTCTTTTTTTCCCTTCTTTTTTTCTCTCTTTTTTTCTCTTGCCCTCCCCTCCCTCTTTTCCCTCAATATTTTTTTCCTTTCTTTTTTTCTCTCTTTTTTCTCCTTTTTTCTCTTGCCCTCCCCTCCCTCTCTCTTTTTTCCCTCAATATTTTTTCCTTTCTTTTTTCTCTCTTTTTTTCTCTTGCCCTCCCCTCCCTCTTTTCCCTCAATATATTTTTTCCTTTCTTTTTTTTCTTTCTTTTTTTCTGTCTTTTTTTTCTGTCTTTTTGTCTCTTTTTTTTCTCTTTTTTAGCTTTCTTTTTTTCTCTTGCCCTCCCCTCCCTCTCTTTTTTCCCTCAATATTTTTTTTCTCTTTTTTTCCTTTCTTTTGTTCTCTCTTTTTTTCTCTTGCCCTCCCCTCCCTCTTTTCCCTCAGTATTTTTTTTCTTTCTTTTTTATCTCTTTTTTTTCTCTTTTTTTTTTTTTGCTTTCTTTTTTTCTCTTGCCCTCCCCTCCCTCTCTCTTTTTTCCCTCAATATTATTTTTTTCCTTTCTTTTTTTTCTTTCTTTTTTTCTCTCTTTTTTTCTCTCTTGTTTTCTCTTTTTTTTTGCTTTCTTTTTTTCTCTTGCCCTCCCCTCCCTCTCAATTTTTTCCCTCATTATTTTTTTTTCTTTTTTTTCTCTCTTTTTTTCTCTTGCCCTCCCCTCCCTCTTTTCCCTCAATATTTTTTTCCTTTCTTTTTTTCTTTCTTAATTTCCCTCTTTTTTCTTCTCTCTCTTTTTTTTCTCTTTTTTTGCTTTCTTTTTTTTTCTCTTGCCCTCCCCTCCCTCTCTCTTTTTTCCCTCAATATTTTTTTTCTTTCTTTTCTGTCTCTTTTTTTCCTTTCTTTTTTTCTCTCTTTTTTTCTCTTGCCCTCCCCTCCCTCTTTTCCCTCAATATTTTTTTCCTTTCTTTTTTTCTCTCTTTTTTTCTCCTTTTTTCTCTTGCCCTCCCCTCCCTCTCTCTTTTTTCCCTCAATATTTTTTTCCTTTCTTTTTTCTCTCTTTTTTTCTCTTGCCCTCCCCTCCCTCTTTTCCCTCAATATATTTTTTCCTTTCTTTTTTTCTTTCTTTTTTTCTCTCTTTTTTTTCTCTCTTTTTTTCTCTTTTTTTTTCTTTCTTTTTTTCTCTCTTTTTTCTCTCCTTTTTTTTCTCTCTTTTTTTTCTTTCTTTTTTTCTCTTGCCCTCCCCTCCCTCTCTCTTTTTTCCCTCAATATTTTTTCCTTTCTTTTTTCTCTTGCCCTCCCTCTTTTCCCTCAATATTTTTTTCCTTTCTTTTTTTCTTTCTTTTTTTCTCTCTTTTTCTCTTTCTTTGCTTTCTTTTTTTCTCTTGCCCTCCCCTCCCTCTCTCTTTTTTCCCTCAATATTTTTTTCCTTTCTTTTTTTCTCTCTTTTTTTCTCTTGCCCTCCCCTCCCTCTTTTCCCTCAATATTTTTTTTCTTTCTTTCTTTCTATCTTTGTTTCCCTCTTTTTTTTCTTTCTTTTTTTCTCTTTTTTTTGCTTTTTTTTTCTCTTGCCCTCCCCTCTCTCTCTTTTTTCCCTCAATATTTTTTTTTCTCTTTTTTTCCTTGCTTTTTTTCTCTCTTTTTTCTCTTGCCCTCCCCTCCCTCTTTTCCCTCAGTGTTTTTTTTTTCTTTCTTTTTTTCTCTCTTTTTTCTCTCTCTTTTTTTCTCTTTTTTTTTTTTTGCTTTCTTTTTTTCTCTTGCCCTCCCCTCCCTCTCTCTTTTTTCCCTCAATATTTATTTTCCTTTTTTTTTCTCTCATTTTTTTCTCTTTTTTTTCTCTTTTTTTGCTTTCTTTTTTTCTCTTGCCCTCCCCTCCCTCTCTCTTTTTTCCCTCAATATTATTTTCCTCCTTTCTTTTTTGTCTTTCTTTTTTTCTCTTTTTTTTCTCTTTTTTTGTCTCTTTTTTTTGCTTTCTTTTTTTCTCTTGCCCTCCCCTCCCTCTCTCTTTTTTTCCTCAATATTTTTTTCCTTTCTTTTTTTCTTTCTTTTTTTCTCTCTTTTTTTTCTCTCTTTTTTCTCTCTCTTTTTTCTCTATTTTTTTTCTCTTTTTTTGCTTTCTTTTTTTCTCTTGCCCTCCCCTCCCTCTCAATTTTTTCCCTCATTATTTTTTTTCTTTCTTTTTTTTCTCTCTTTTTTTCTTTTGCCCTCCCCTCCCTCTTTTCCCTCAATATTTTTTTCCTTTCTTTTTTTCTTTCTTATTGTCCCTCTTTTTTTTCTCTCTTTTTTTTCTCTTTTTTTCTTTCTTTTTTTCTGTTGCCCTCCCCTCCCTCTCTCTTTTTTCCCTCAATATTTGTTCCCCTTCTTTTTTTCTTTCTTTTTTTTCTCTTTTTTTTCTCTTTTTTTTCTTTCTTTTTTTCTCTTGCCCTCCCCTCCCTCTTTTCCCTCAGTATTTTTTTTTTCTTTCTTTTTTATCTCTTTTTTTCTCTTTTTTTTTTTGCTTTCTTTTTTTCTCTTGCCCTCCCCTCCCTCTCAATTTTTTCCCTCATTATTTTTTTTTCTTTTTTTTCTCTCTCTTTTTTTCTCTTGCCCTCCCCTCCCTCTTTTCCCTCAATATTTTTTTTCCTTTCTTTTCTGTCTCTTTTTTTCCTTTCTTTTTTTCCTTTCTTTTTTTCTCTCTTTTTTTCTCTTGCCCTCCCCTCCCTCTTTTCCCTCAATATTTTTTTCCTTTCTTTTTTTCTCTCTTTTTTTCTCCTTTTTTCTCTTGCCCTCCCCTCCCTCTCTCTTTTTTCCCTCAATATTTTTTTCCTTTATTTTTTCTCTCTTTTTTTCTCTTGCCCTCCCCTCCCTCTTTTCCCTCAATATATTTTTTCCTTTCTTTTTTTCTTTCTTTTTTTCTCTCTTTTTTTTTCTCTCTTTTTTTCTTTCTTTTTTTTCTCTTGCCCTCCCCTCCCTCTCTCTTTTTTCCCTCAATATTTTTTCCTTTCTTTTTTCCCTTTCTTTTTTCTCTCTTTTTTTTCTCTTGCCCTCCCTCTTTTCCCTCAATATTTTTTTCCTTTCTTTTTTTCTTACTTTTTTCTCTCCTTTTTTTCTCTCTTTTTTTTCTCTTTTTTTCTCTTGCCCTCCCCTCCCTCTCTCTTTTTTCCCTCAATATTTTTTTTTATTTCTTTTTTTTCTTTCTTTTTTTTCCTCTCTTTTTTTTCTTTCTTTTTTTCTCTTGCCCTCCCCTCCCTCTCTCTTTTTTCCCTCAATATTTTTTCCTTTCTTTTTTCTCTCTTTTTTCTCTTGCCCTCCCTCTTTTCCCTCAATATTTTTTTCCTTTCTTTTTTTCTTTCTTTTTTTCTCTCTTTTTTCTCTTTCTTTGCTTTCTTTTTTTCTCTTGCCCTCCCCTCCCTCTCTCTTTTTTCCCTCAATATTTTTTTCCTTTCTTTTTTTCCTTTCTTTTTTTCTCTCTTTTTTTCTCTTGCCCTCCCCTCCCTCTTTTCCCTCAGTATTTTTTTCCTTTCTTTTTTTATTTCTTTTTTTCTCTCTTTTTTTCTCTTTTTTCTCTCTCTCTTTTTCTCTCTCTTTTTTTTCTTTCTTTTTTTCTCTTGCCCTCCCTCTCTCTTTTTTCCCTCAATATTTTTTTCCTTTCTTTTTTTCTCTCTTTTTTCTCTTGCCCTCCCCTCCCTCTTTTCCCTCAATATTTTTATCCTTTCTTTTTTTCTTTCTTAATTTCCCTCTTTTTTCTTCTCTCTCTTTTTTTTATCTTTTTTTGCTTTCTTTTTTTCTCTTGCCCTCCCCTCCCTCTCTCTTTTTTCCCTCAATATTTTTTTTCCTTTCTTTTCTGTCTCTTTTTTTCCCTTCTTTTTTTCTCTCTTTTTTTCTCTTGCCCTCCCCTCCCTCTTTTCCCTCAATATTTTTTTCCTTTCTTTTTCTCTCTCTTTTTTCTCCTTTTTTCTCTTGCCCTCCCCTCCCTCTCTCTTTTTTCCCTCAATATTTTTTCCTTTCTTTTTTCTCTCTTTTTTTCTCTTGCCCTCCCCTCCCTCTTTTCCCTCAATATATTTTTTCCTTTCTTTTTTTTCTTTCTTTTTTTCTGTCTTTTTTTCTGTCTTTTTGTCTCTTTTTTTTCTCTTTTTTAGCTTTCTTTTTTTCTCTTGCCCTCCCCTCCCTCTCTTTTTTCCCTCAATATTTTTTTTCTCTTTTTTTCCTTTCTTTTGTTCTCTCTTTTTTTCTCTTGCCCTCCCCTCCCTCTTTTCCCTCAGTATTTTTTTTCTTTCTTTTTTATCTTTTTTTTCTCTTTTTTTTTTGCTTTCTTTTTTTCTCTTGCCCTCCCCTCCCTCTCTCTTTTTTCCCTCAATATTATTTTTTTCCTTTCTTTTTTTTCTTTCTTTTTTTCTCTCTTTTTTTCTCTCTTGTTTTCTCTTTTTTTTGCTTTCTTTTTTTCTCTTGCCCTCCCCTCCCTCTCAATTTTTTCCCTCATTATTTTTTTTTATTTTTTTTCTCTCTTTTTTTCTCTTGCCCTCCCCTCCCTCTTTTCCCTCAATATTTTTTTCCTTTCTTTTTTTCTTTCTTAATTTCCCTCTTTTTTCTTCTCTCTCTTTTTTTTCTCTTTTTTTGCTTTCTTTTTTTTCTCTTGCCCTCCCCTCCCTCTCTCTTTTTTCCCTCAATATTTTTTTTCTTTCTTTTCTGTCTCTTTTTTTCCTTTCTTTTTTTCTCTCTTTTTTTCTCTTGCCCTCCCCTCCCTCTTTTCCCTCAATATTTTTTTCCTTTCTTTTTTTCTCTCTTTTTTTCTCTTGCCCTCCCCTCCCTCTTTTCCCTCAATATATTTTTTCCTTTCTTTTTTTCTTTCTTTTTTTCTCTCTTTTTTTTCTCTCTTTTTTTCTCTTTTTTTTTCTTTCTTTTTTTCTCTTGCCCTCCCCTCCCTCTCTTTTTTCCCTCAATATTTTTTCCTTTCTTTTTTCCCTTTCTTTTTTCTCTCTTTTTTTTCTCTTGCCCTCCCTCTTTTCCCTCAATATTTTTTTCCTTTCTTTTTTTCTTACTTTTTTCTCTCCTTTTTTTTCTCTCTTCTCTTTCTTTCTTTTTTTCTCTTGCCCTCCCCTCCCTCTCTCTTTTTTCCCTCAATATTTTTTCCTTTCTTTTTTCTCTCTTTTTTCTCTTGCCCTCCCTCTTTTCCCTCAATATTTTTTTCCTTTCTTTTTTTCTTTCTTTTTTTCTCTCTTTTTTCTCTTTCTTTGCTTTCTTTTTTTCTCTTGCCCTCCCCTCCCTCTCTCTTTTTTCCCTCAATATTTTGTTCCTTTCTTTTTTTCCTTTCTTTTTTTCTCTCTTTTTTTCTCTTGCCCTCCCCTCCCTCTTTTCCCTCAGTATTTTTTTCCTTTCTTTTTTTATTTCTTTTTTTCTCTTTTTTTTCTCTTTTTTCTCTCTCTTTTTTTCTCTCTCTTTTTTTTATTTCTTTTTTTCTCTTGCCCTCCCCTCCCTCTCTCTTTTTTCCCTCAATATTTTTTTCCTTTCTTTTTTTCTCTCTTTTTTTCTCTTGCCCTCCCCTCCCTCTTTTCCCTCAATATTTTTATCCTTTCTTTTTTTCTTTCTTAATTTCCCTCTTTTTTCTTCTCTCTCTTTTTTTTCTCTTTTTTTGCTTTCTTTTTTTTCTCTTGCCCTCCCCTCCCTCTCTCTTTTTTCCCTCAATATTTTTTTTCTTTCTTTTCTGTCTCTTTTTTTCCTTTCTTTTTTTCTCTCTTTTTTTCTCTTGCCCTCCCCTCCCTCTTTTCCCTCAATATTTTTTTCCTTTCTTTTTTTCTCTCTTTTTTTCTCCTTTTTTCTCTTGCCCTCCCCTCCCTCTCTCTTTTTTCCCTCAATATTTTTTTCCTTTCTTTTTTCTCTCTTTTTTTCTCTTGCCCTCCCCTCCCGCTTTTCCCTCAATATATTTTTTCCTTTCTTTTTTTCTTTCTTTTTTTCTCTCTTTTTTTTCTCTCTTTTTTTCTCTTTTTTTTTCTTTCTTTTTTTCTCTCTTTTTTCTCTCCTTTTTTTTCTCTCTTTTTTTTCTTTCTTTTTTTCTCTTGCCCTCCCCTCCCTCTCTCTTTTTTCCCTCAATATTTTTTCCTTTCTTTTTTCTCTCTTTTTTCTCTTGCCCTCCCTCTTTTCCCTCAATATTTTTTTCCTTTCTTTTTTTCTTTCTTTTTTTCTCTCTTTTTCTCTTTCTTTGCTTTCTTTTTTCTCTTGCCCTCCCCTCCCTCTCTCTTTTTTCCCTCAATATTTTTTTCCTTTCTTTTTTTCTCTCTTTTTTTCTCTTGCCCTCCCCTCCCTCTTTTCCCTCAATATTTTTTTTCTTTCTTTCTTTCTATCTTTGTTTCCCTCTTTTTTTTCTTTCTTTTTTTCTCTTTTTTTTGCTTTTTTTTCTCTTGCCCTCCCCTCTCTCTCTTTTTTCCCTCAATATTTTTTTTTCTCTTTTTTTCCTTGCTTTTTTTCTCTCTTTTTTCTCTTGCCCTCCCCTCCCTCTTTTCCCTCAGTGTTTTTTTTTTCTTTCTTTTTTTCTCTCTTTTTTCTCTCTCTTTTTTTCTCTTTTTTTTTTTTGCTTTCTTTTTTTCTCTTGCCCTCCCCTCCCTCTCTCTTTTTTCCCTCAATATTTATTTTCCTTTTTTTTTCTCTCATTTTTTTCTCTTTTTTTTCTCTTTTTTTGCTTTCTTTTTTTCTCTTGCCCTCCCCTCCCTCTCTCTTTTTTCCCTCAATATTATTTTCCTCCTTTCTTTTTTGTCTTTCTTTTTTTCTCTTTTTTTTCTCTCTTTTTTTGTCTCTTTTTTTCTCTTTTTTTTGCTTTCTTTTTTTCTCTTGCCCTCCCCTCCCTCTCTCTTTTTTTCCTCAATATTTTTTCCTTTCTTTTTTTCTTTCTTTTTTTCTCTCTTTTTTTTCTCTCTTTTTTCTCTCTCTTTTTTCTCTATTTTTTTTCTCTTTTTTTGCTTTCTTTTTTTCTCTTGCCCTCCCCTCCCTCTCAATTTTTTCCCTCATTATTTTTTTTCTTTCTTTTTTTCTCTCTTTTTTTCTTTTGCCCTCCCCTCCCTCTTTTCCCTCAATATTTTTTTCCTTTCTTTTTTTCTTTCTTATTGTCCCTCTTTTTTTTCTCTCTTTTTTTTCTCTTTTTTTTCTTTCTTTTTTTCTGTTGCCCTCCCCTCCCTCTCTCTTTTTTCCCTCAATATTTTTTCCCCTTCTTTTTTTCTTTCTTTTTTTTCTCTTTTTTTTCTTTCTTTTTTTCTCTTGCCCTCCCCTCCCTCTTTTCCCTCAGTATTTTTTTTTTCTTTCTTTTTTATCTCTTTTTTTCTCTTTTTTTTTTTGCTTTCTTTTTTTCTCTTGCCCTCCCCTCCCTCTCAATTTTTTCCCTCATTATTTTTTTTTTCTTTTTTTTCTCTCTCTTTTTTTCTCTTGCCCTCCCCTCCCTCTTTTCCCTCAATATTTTTTTTTCCTTTCTTTTCTGTCTCTTTTTTTCCTTTCTTTTTTTCCTTTCTTTTTTTCTCTCTTTTTTTCTCTTGCCCTCCCCTCCCTCTTTTCCCTCAATATTTTTTTCCTTTCTTTTTTTCTCTCTTTTTTTCTCCTTTTTTCTCTTGCCCTCCCCTCCCTCTCTCTTTTTTCCCTCAATATTTTTTTCCTTTATTTTTTCTCTTTTTTTTCTTGCCCTCCCCTCCCTCTTTTCCCTCAATATATTTTTTCCTTTCTTTTTTTCTTTCTTTTTTTCTCTCTTTTTTTTTCTCTCTTTTTTTCTTTCTTTTTTTTCTCTTGCCCTCCCCTCCCTCTCTCTTTTTTCCCTCAATATTTTTTCCTTTCTTTTTTCCCTTTCTTTTTTCTCTCTTTTTTTTCTCTTGCCCTCCCTCTTTTCCCTCAATATTTTTTTCCTTTCTTTTTTTCTTACTTTTTTCTCTCCTTTTTTTCTCTCTTTTTTTTCTCTTTTTTTCTCTTGCCCTCCCCTCCCTCTCTCTTTTTTCCCTCAATATTTTTTTTTATTTCTTTTTTTTCTTTCTTTTTTTTCCTCTCTTTTTTTTCTTTCTTTTTTTCTCTTGCCCTCCCCTCCCTCTCTCTTTTTTCCCTCAATATTTTTTCCTTTCTTTTTTCTCTCTTTTTTCTCTTGCCCTCCCTCTTTTCCCTCAATATTTTTTTCCTTTCTTTTTTTCTTTCTTTTTTTCTCTCTTTTTTCTCTTTCTTTGCTTTCTTTTTTTCTCTTGCCCTCCCCTCCCTCTCTCTTTTTTCCCTCAATATTTTTTTCCTTTCTTTTTTTCCTTTCTTTTTTTCTCTCTTTTTTTCTCTTGCCCTCCCCTCCCTCTTTTCCCTCAGTATTTTTTTCCTTTCTTTTTTTATTTCTTTTTTTCTCTCTTTTTTTCTCTTTTTTCTCTCTCTTTTTTTTTCTTTCTTTTTTTCTCTTGCCCTCACCCTCCCTCTCTCTTTTTTCCCTCAATATTTTTTTCCTTTCTTTTTTTCTCTCTTTTTTCTCTTGCCCTCCCCTCCCTCTTTTCCCTCAATATTTTTATCCTTTCTTTTTTTCTTTCTTAATTTCCCTCTTTTTTCTTCTCTCTCTTTTTTTTATCTTTTTTTGCTTTCTTTTTTTCTCTTGCCCTCCCCTCCCTCTCTCTTTTTTCCCTCAATATTTTTTTTCCTTTCTTTTCTGTCTCTTTTTTTCCCTTCTTTTTTTCTCTCTTTTTTCTCTTGCCCTCCCCTCCCTCTTTTCCCTCAATATTTTTTTCCTTTCTTTTTTTCTCTCTTTTTTCTCCTTTTTTCTCTTGCCCTCCCCTCCCTCTCTCTTTTTTCCCTCAATATTTTTTCCTTTCTTTTTTCTCTCTTTTTTTCTCTTGCCCTCCCCTCCCTCTTTTCCCTCAATATATTTTTTCCTTTCTTTTTTTTCTTTCTTTTTTTCTGTCTTTTTTTTCTGTCTTTTTGTCTCTTTTTTTCTCTTTTTTAGCTTTCTTTTTTTCTCTTGCCCTCCCCTCCCTCTCTTTTTTCCCTCAATATTTTTTTTCTCTTTTTTTCCTTTCTTTTGTTCTCTCTTTTTTTCTCTTGCCCTCCCCTCCCTCTTTTCCCTCAGTATTTTTTTTCTTTCTTTTTTATCTTTTTTTTCTCTTTTTTTTTTTGCTTTCTTTTTTTCTCTTGCCCTCCCCTCCCTCTCTCTTTTTTCCCTCAATATTATTTTTTTCCTTTCTTTTTTTTCTTTCTTTTTTTCTCTCTTTTTTTCTCTCTTGTTTTCTCTTTTTTTTGCTTTCTTTTTTTCTCTTGCCCTCCCCTCCCTCTCAATTTTTTCCCTCATTATTTTTTTTTCTTTTTTTTCTCTCTTTTTTTCTCTTGCCCTCCCCTCCCTCTTTTCCCTCAATATTTTTTTCCTTTCTTTTTTTCTTTCTTAATTTCCCTCTTTTTTCTTCTCTCTCTTTTTTTTCTCTTTTTTTGCTTTCTTTTTTTTCTCTTGCCCTCCCCTCCCTCTCTCTTTTTTCCATCAATATTTTTTTTCTTTCTTTTCTGTCTCTTTTTTTCCTTTCTTTTTTTCTCTCTTTTTTTCTCTTGCCCTCCCCTCCCTCTTTTCCCTCAATATTTTTTCCTTTCTTTTTTTCTCTCTTTTTTTCTCCTTTTTTCTCTTGCCCTCCCCTCCCTCTCTCTTTTTTCCCTCAATATTTTTTTCCTTTCTTTTTTTTCTTTCTTTTCTCTCTCTTTTTTTCTCTCTTTTTTCTCTCTATTTTTTTTCTCTCTTTTTTTGCTTTCTTTTTTTCTCTTGCCCTCCCCTCCCTCTCTCTTTTTTCCCTCAATATCTTTTTCCTTTCTTTGTATCCCTCTTTTTTCTCTCTTTTTTTCTCTTTTGTTCTTCCTTTTTTTCTCTTGCCCTCCCCTCCCTCTCTCTTTTTTCCCTCAGTATTTTTTCCTTTCTTTTTTTCTCTCTTTTTTTCTCTCTTTTCTCTCTCTCTCTCTTTTTTTCTCTCTCTTTTTTTGCTTTCTTTTTTTCTCTTGCCCTCACCCTCCCTCTCTCTTTTTTCCCTCAATATTTTCTTCCTTTCTTTTTTTTCTCTTTTTTTCTCTTTTTTTTCTCTTTTTTTTCTCTTGCCCTCCGGAGCCTCCCTCTTTTCCCTCAAGATTTTTTCCTTTCTTTTTTTCTTTCTTTTTTTCTCTCTTGTTTTTCTCTCTTTTTTAGCTTTCTTTTTTTCTCTTGCCCTCACCCTCCCTCTCTTTTTTCCCTCAATATTTTTTTCCTTTCTTTTTTTCTTTCTTTTTTTCCTCTCTTCTTTTCTATTGCCCTCCCCTCCCTCTTTTCCCTCAATATTTATTTCCTTTCTTTTTTCCTTTCTTTTTTTCTCTCTTTTTTTCTCTTGCCCTCCGGAGCCTCCCTCTTTTCCCTCAAGTTTTTTTCCTTTCTTTTTTTCTTTCTTTTTTTCTCTCTTGTTTTTCTTTCTTTTTTTAGCTTTCTTTTTTTCTCTTGCCCTCCCCTCCCTCTCTTTTTTCCCTCAATATTTTTTTCCTTCCTTTTTTTCTTTCTTTTTTTCCTCTCTTCTTTTCTATTGCCCTCCCCTCCCTCTTTTCCCTCAATATTTATTTCCTTTCTTTTTTCCTTTCTTTTTTTCTCTCTTTTTTTCTCTTGCCCTCCCTCCCTCTTTTCCCTCAATATTTTTTTTCCTTTCTTTCTTTTTTTCCCTCTTTTTTTCTCTCTTTTTTGTCTCTTTTTTTCTTCTTTTTTTTCTCTTGCCCTCCTCTCCCTCTCTCTTGTTTCCCTCAATATTTTTTTTCCTTGCTTTATTTATTTCTTTTTTTCTCTTTTTTTCCTCTCTTTTTTTTCTTTCTTTTTTTCTCTTGCCCTCCCCTCCCTCTCTCTTTTTTCCGTCAATATTTTTTTCCTTTCTTTTTTTCTCTTTTTTTCCTTTCTTTTTTTTCTCTTTTTTTCTCTTGCCCTCCCCTCCCTCTTTTCCCTCAATATTTTTTTCTTTCTTTCTTTCTTTATTTTTTCCCTCTTTTTTTTCTTTCTTTTTTTTGCTTTTTTTTTTCTCTTGCCCTCCCCTCCCTCTCTCTTTTTTCCCTCAATATTTTTTTTTCTCTTTTTTTTTCCTTGCTTTTTTCTCTCTTTTTTCTCTTGCCCTCCCCTCCCTCTTTTCCCTCAGTGTTTTTTTTTCTTTCTTTTTTTCTCAATTTTTTCTCTCTCTTTTTTTCTCTATTTTTTTTGCTTTCTTTTTTTCTCTTGCCCTCCCCTCCCTCTCTCTTTTTTCCCTCAATATTTTGTTTCCTTTCTTTTTTTCTCTTTTTTTCCTTGCTTTTTTTCTCTCTTTTTTCTCTTGCCCTCCCCTCCCTCTTTTCCCTCAGTATTTTTTTTTCTTTCTTTTTTTCTCTCTTTTTTCTCTCTCTTTTTTTCTCTCTTTTTTTGCTTTCTTTTTTCTCTTGTCCTCCCCTCCCTCTCTCTTTTTTCCCTCAATATTTATTTTCCTTTTTTTTTCTCTCATTTTTCTCTCTCTTTTTTTTCTCATTTTTTGCTTTCTTTTTTTCTCTTGCCCTCCCCTCCCTCTCTCTTTTTTCCCTCAATATTATTTTCCTCCTTTCTTTTTTTTCTTTCTTTTTTTCTCTCTTTTTTTCTCTCTTGTTTTCTCTTTTTTTTTGCTTTCTTTTTTTCTCTTGCCCTCCCCTCCCTCTCAATTTTTTCCCTCATTATTTTTTTTTTCTTTTTTTCTCTCTTTTTCTCTCTTGCCCTCCCCTCCCTCTTTTCCCTCAATATTTTTTTCCTTTCTTTTTTTCTCTCTTTTTTTCTCCTTTTTTCTCTTGCCCTCCCCTCCCTCTCTTTTTTCCCTCAATATTTTTTTCCTTTCTTTTTTCTCTCTTTTTTTCTCTTGCCCTCCCCTCCCTCTTTTCCCTCAATATATTTTTTCCTTTCTTTGTTTCTTTCTTTTTTTCTCTCTTTTTTTTTTTCTTTCTTTTTTTCTCTTGCCCTCCCCTCCCTCTCTCTTTTTTCCCTCAATATTTTTTCCTTTCTTTTTTCCCTTTCTTTTTTCTCTCTTTTTTTTCTCTTGCCCTCCCTCTTTTCCCTCAATTTTTTTTCCTTTCTTTTCTTCTTACTTTTTTTCTCTCCTTTTTTTTCTCTCTTTTTTTTCTCTTTTTTTCTCTTGCCCTCCCCTCCCTCTCTCTTTTTTCCCTCAATATTTTTTTTATTTCTTTTTTTTCTTTCTTTTTTTTCCTCTCTTTTTTTCTTTCTTTTTTTCTCTTGCCCTCACCCTCCCTCTCTCTTTTTTCCCTCAATATTTTTTCCTTTCTTTTTTCTCTCTTGTTTTCTCTTGCCCTCCCTCTTTTCCCTCAATATTTTTTTCCTTTCTTTTTTTCTTTCTTAATTTCCCTCTTTTTTCTTCTCTCACTTTTTTTCTCTTTTTTTGCTTTCTTTTTTTCTCTTGCCCTCCCCTCCCTCTCTCTTTTTTCCCTCAATATTTTTCTTCCTTTCTTTTCTGTCTCTTTTTTTCCTTTCTTTTTTTCTCTCTTTTTTTCTCTTGCCCTCCCCTCCCTCTTTTCCCTCAATATTTTTTTCCTTTCTTTTTTTCTCTCTTTTTTTCTCCTTTTTTCTCTTGCCCTCCCCTCCCTCTTTTCCCTCAATATTTTTTTCCTTTCTTTTTTCTCTCTTTTTTTCTCTTGCCCTCCCCTCCCTCTTTTCCCTCAATATATGTTTTCCTTTCTTTTTTTCTTTCTTTTTTTCTCTTGCCCTCCCCTCCCTCTCTCTTTTTTCCCTCAATATTTTTTCCTTTCTTTTTCCCTTTCTTTTTTCTCTCTTTTTTTTCTCTTGCCCTCCCTCTTTTCCCTCAATATTTTTTTCCTTTATTTTTTCTCTCTTTTTTTCTCTTGCCCTCCCCTCCCTCTTTTCCCTCAATATATGTTTTCCTTTCTTTTTTTCTTTCTTTTTTTCTCTTGCCCTCCCCTCCCTCTCTCTTTTTTCCCTCAGTATTTTTTCCTTTCTTTTTTCTCTCTTTTTTTCTCTCTTTCTCTCTCTCTCTCTTTTTTTCTCTCTCTTTTTTTGCTTTCTTTTTTTTCTCTTGCCCTCCCCTCCCTCTCTCTTTTTTCCCTCAATATTTTCTTCCTTTCTTTTTTTTCTCTTTTTTTTCTCTTTTTTTTCTCTTTTTTTTCTCTTGCCCTCCGGAGCCTCCCTCTTTTCCCTCAAGTTTTTTTCCTTTCTTTTTTTCTTTCTTTTTTTCTCTCTTGTTTTTCTCTCTTTTTTAGCTTTCTTTTTTTCTCTTGCCCTCCCCTCCCTCTCTTTTTTCCCTCAATATTTTTTTCCTTTCTTTTTTTCTTTCTTTTTTTCCTCTCTTCTTTTCTATTGCCCTCCCCTCCCTCTTTTCCCTCAATATTTATTTCCTTTCTTTTTTCCTTTCTTTTTTTCTCTCTTTTTTTCTCTTGCCCTCCGGAGCCTCCCTCTTTTCCCTCAAGTTTTTTTCCTTTCTTTTTTTCTTTCTTTTTTTCTCTCTTGTTTTTCTTTCTTTTTTTAGCTTTCTTTTTTTCTCTTGCCCTCCCCTCCCTCTCTTTTTTCCCTCAATATTTTTTTCCTTCCTTTTTTTCTTTCTTTTTTTCCTCTCTTCTTTTCTATTGCCCTCCCCTCCCTCTTTTCCCTCAATATTTATTTCCTTTCTTTTTTCCTTTCTTTTTTTCTCTCTTTTTTTCTCTTGCCCTCCCTCCCTCTTTTCCCTCAATATTTTTTTTCCTTTCTTTCTTTTTTTCCCTCTTTTTTTCTCTCTTTTTTGTCTCTTTTTTCTTCTTTTTTTTCTCTTGCCCTCCTCTCCCTCTCTCTTTTTTCCCTCAATATTTTTTTTCCTTGCTTTATTTATTTCTTTTTTTCTCTTTTTTTTCCTCTCTTTTTTTCTTTCTTTTTTTCTCTTGCCCTCCCCTCCCTCTCTCTTTTTTCCGTCAATATTTTTTTCCTTTCTTTTTTTCTCTTTTTTTCCTTTCTTTTTTTTTCTCTTTTTTTCTCTTGCCCTCCCCTCCCTCTTTTCCCTCAATATTTTTTTCTTTCTTTCTTTATTTATTTTTTCCCTCTTTTTTTTCTTTCTTTTTTTTGCTTTTTTTTTCTCTTGCCCTCCCCTCCCTCTCTCTTTTTTCCCTCAATATTTTTTTTTCTCTTTTTTTTCCTTGCTTTTTTCTCTCTTTTTTCTCTTGCCCTCCCCTCCCTCTTTTCCCTCAGTGTTTTTTTTTCTTTCTTTTTTTCTCTATTTTTTCTCTCTCTTTTTCTCTCTATTTTTTTTGCTTTCTTTTTTTCTCTTGCCCTCCCCTCCCTCTCTCTTTTTCCCCTCAATATTTTTTTTCCTTTCTTTTTTTCTCTTTTTTTCCTTGCTTTTTTTCTCTCTTTTTTCTCTTGCCCTCCCCTCCCTCTTTTCCCTCAGTATTTTTTTTTCTTTCTTTTTTTCTCTTTTTTCTCTCTTTTTTTCTCTCTTTTTTTTGCTTTCTTTTTTCTCTTGCCCTCACCCTCCCTCTCTCTTTTTTCCCTCAATATTTTGTTTCCTTTCTTTTTTTCTCTTTTTTTCCTTGCTTTTTTTCTCTCTTTTTTCTCTTGCCCTCCCCTCCCTCTTTTCCCTCAGTATTTTTTTTTCTTTCTTTTTTTCTCTCTTTTTTCTCTCTCTTTTTTTCTCTCTTTTTTTGCTTTCTTTTTTCTCTTGCCCTCCCCTCCCTCTCTCTTTTTTCCCTCAATATTTATTTTCCTTTTTTTTTTTCTCATTTTTCTCTCTCTTTTTTTTCTCATTTTTTGCTTTCTTTTTTTCTCTTGCCCTCCCCTCCCTCTCTCTTTTTTTCCCTCAATATTATTTTCCTCCTTTCTTTTTTTTCTTTCTTTTTTTCTCTCTTTTTTTCTCTCTTGTTTTCTCTTTTTTTTTGCTTTCTTTTTTTCTCTTGCCCTCCCCTCCCTCTCAATTTTTTCCCTCATTATTTTTTTTTTCTTTTTTTCTCTCTTTTTTTCTCTTGCCCTCCCCTCCCTCTTTTCCCTCAATATTTTTTTCCTTTCTTTTTTTCTCTCTTTTTTTCTCCTTTTTTCTCTTGCCCTCCCCTCCCTCTCTTTTTTCCCTCAATATTTTTTTCCTTTCTTTTTTCTCTCTTTTTTTCTCTTGCCCTCCCCTCCCTCTTTTCCCTCAATATATTTTTTCCTTTCTTTGTTTCTTTCTTTTTTCTCTCTCTTTTTTTTCTTTTTTTTTTTTCTTTCTTTTTTTCTCTTGCCCATCCACTCCCCTCCCTCTCTCTTTTTTCCCTCAATATTTTTTCCTTTCTTTTTTCCCTTTCTTTTTTCTCTCTTTTTTTTCTCTTGCCCTCCCTCTTTTCCCTCAATTTTTTTCCTTTCTTTTCTTCTTACTTTTTTTCTCTCCTTTTTTTCTCTCTTTTTTCTCTTTTTTTCTCTTGCCCTCCCCTCCCTCTCTCTTTTTTCCCTCAATATTTTTTTTATTTCTTTTTTTTCTTTCTTTTTTTCCTCTCTTTTTTTTCTTTCTTTTTTTCTCTTGCCCTCCCCTCCCTCTCTCTTTTTCCCTCAATATTTTTTCCTTTCTTTTTTCTCTCTTGTTTTCTCTTGCCCTCCCTCTTTTCCCTCAATATTTTTTTCCTTTCTTTTTTTCTTTCTTAATTTCCCTCTTTTTTCTTCTCTCACTTTTTTTCTCTTTTTTTCTCTCTTTTTTTCTCTTGCCCTCCCCTCCCTCTTTTCCCTCAATATTTTTTTCCTTTCTTTTTTTCTCTCTTTTTTTCTCCTTTTTTCTCTTGCCCTCCCCTCCCTCTTTTCCCTCAATATTTTTTTCCTTTCTTTTTTCTCTCTTTTTTTCTCTTGCCCTCCCCTCCCTCTTTTCCCTCAATATATGTTTTCCTTTCTTTTTTTCTTTCTTTTTTTCTCTTGCCCTCACCCTCCCTCTCTCTTTTATCCCTCAATATTTTTTTTATTTCTTTTTTTTTCTTTCTTTTTTTCCTCTCTTTTTTTTCTTTCTTTTTTTCTCTTGCCCTCCCCTCCCTCTCTCTTTTTTCCCTCAATATTTTTTTCCTTTCTTTTTTTCTTTCTTTTTTTCTCTCTTTTTCTCTTTCTTTGCTTTCTTTTTTTCTCTTGCCCTCCCCTCCCTCTCTCTTTTTTCCCTCAATATTTTTTTCCTTTCTTTTTTTCCTTTCTTTTTTTCTCTCTTTTTTCTCTTGCCCTCCCCTCCCTCTTTTCCCTCAGTATTTTTTTCCTTTCTTTTTTTATTTCTTTTTTTCTCTCTTTTTTTCTCTTTTTCTCTCTTTTTTTCTCTCTCTTTTTTTTCTTTCTTTTTTTCTCTTGCCCTCCCCTCCCTCTCTCTTTTTTCCTCAATATTTTTTTCCTTTCTTTTTTCTCTCTTTTTTTCTCTTGCCCTCCCCTCCCTCTTTTCCCTCAATATTTTTATCCTTTCTTTTTTTCTTTCTTAATTTCCCTCTTTTTTCTTCTCTCTCTTTTTTTTATCTTTTTTTGCTTTCTTTTTTTCCCTTGCCCTCCCCTCCCTCTCTCTTTTTTCCCTCAATATTTTTTTTCCTTTCTTTTCTGTCTCTTTTTTTCCCTTCTTTTTTTCTCTCTTTTTTTCTCTTGCCCTCCCCTCCCTCTTTTCCCTCAATATTTTTTTCCTTTCTTTTTTTCTCTCTTTTTTCTCCTTTTTTCTCTTGCCCTCCCCTCCCTCTCTCTTTTTTCCCTCAATATTTTTTTCCTTTCTTTTTTCTCTCTTTTTTTCTCTTGCCCTCCCCTCCCTCTTTTCCCTCAATATATTTTTTCCTTTCTTTTTTTTCTTTCTTTTTTTCTGTCTTTTTTATCTCTCTTTTTGTCTCTTTTTTTCTCTTTTTTAGCTTTCTTTTTTTCTCTTGCCCTCACCCTCCCTCTCTTTTTTCCCTCAATATTTTTTTCCTTTCTTTTTTTCTCTTTTTTTCCTTTCTTTTTTTCTCTCTTTTTTCTCTTGCTCTCCCCTCCCTCTTTTCCCTCAGTATTTTTTTCTTTCTTTTTTCTCTCTTTTTTTCTCTTTTTTCTCTCTTTTTTTCTCTCTTTTTTTTTCTTTCTTTTTCTCTTGCCCTCCCCTCCCTCTCTCTTTTTTCCCTCAATATTTATTTTCCTTTCTTTTTTTCTCTCATTTTTTTCTCTCTTTTTTTTCTTTCTTTCTTTCTCTTGCCCTACCCTCCCTCTCTCTTTTTTCCCTCAATATTATTTTCCTCCTTTCTTTTTTTTCTTTCTTTTTTTCTCTTTTTTTTCTCTTTTTTTTTGTCTCTTTTTTTCTCTTTTTTTTGCTTTCTTTTTTTCTCTTGCCCTCCCCCTCCCTCTCAATTTTTTCCCTCAATATTTTTTTTCTTTCTTTTTTTCTCACTTTTTTTCTCTTCCCCTCCCCTCCCTCTTTTCCATCAATATTTTTTTCCTTTCTTTTTTTCTTTCTTATTTAACCTCTTTTTTTTCTCTCTTTTTTTGCTTTCTTTTTTTCTCTTGCCCTCCCCTCCCTCTCTTTTTTCCCCTCAATATTTTTTTCCTTTCTTTTTTCTCTCTTTTTTTCTCTTGCCCTCCCCTCCCTCTTTTCCCTCAATATATTTTTTCCTTTCTTTGTTTCTTTCTTTTTTTCTCTCTTTTTTTTCTTTTTTTTTTTTCTTTCTTTTTTCTCTTGCCCTCCCCTCCCTCTCTCTTTTTTCCCTCAATATTTTTTCCTTTCTTTTTTCCCTTTCTTTTTTCTCTCTTTTTTTTCTCTTGCCCTCCCTCTTTTCCCTCAATTTTTTTTCCTTTCTTTTCTTCTTACTTTTTTTCTCTCCTTTTTTTTCTCTTCTTTTTTTCTCTTTTTTTCTCTTGCCCTCCCCTCCCTCTCTCTTTTTTCCCTCAATATTTTTTTTATTTCTTTTTTTTCTTTCTTTTTTTTCCCTCTCTTTTTTTTCTTTCTTTTTTTCTCTTGCCCTCCCCTCTCTCTCTCTTTTTTCCCTCAATATTTTTTCCTTTCTTTTTTTCTCTTGTTTTCTCTTGCCCTCCCTCTTTTCCCTCAATATTTTTTTCCTTTCTTTTTTTCTTTCTTAATTTCCCTCTTTTTTCTTCTCTCACTTTTTTTCTCTTTTTTTTCTCTCTTTTTTTCTCTTGCCCTCCCCTCCCTCTTTTCCCTCAATATTTTTTTCCTTTCTTTTTTTCTCTCTTTTTTTCTCCTTTTTTCTCTTGCCCTCCCCTCCCTCTTTTCCCTCAATATTTTTTTCCTTTCTTTTTTCTCTCTTTTTTTCTCTTGCCCTCCCCTCCCTCTTTTCCCTCAATATATGTTTTCCTTTCTTTTTTCTTTCTTTTTTTCTCTTGCCCTCCCCTCCCTCTCTCTTTTATCCCTCAATATTTTTTTTATTTCTTTTTTTTTCTTTCTTTTTTTCCTCTTTTTTTTCTTTCTTTTTTTCTCTTGCCCTCCCCTCCCTCTCTCTTTTTTCCCTCAATATTTTTTTCCTTTCTTTTTTTCTTTCTTTTTTTTCTCTCTTTTTTCTCTTTCTTTGCTTTCTTTTTTTCTCTTGCCCTCCCCTCCCTCTCTCTTTTTTCCCTCAATATTTTTTTTCCTTTCTTTTTTTCCTTTCTTTTTTTCTCTCTTTTTTCTCTTGCCCTCCCCTCCCTCTTTTCCCTCAGTATTTTTTTCCTTTCTTTTTTTATTTCTTTTTTTCTCTCTTTTTTTTCCTCTTTTTCTCTCTTTTTTTCTCTCTCTTTTTTTTCTTTCTTTTTTTCTCTTGCCCTCCCCTCCCTCTCTCTTTTTTCCTCAATATTTTTTTCCTTTCTTTTTTTCTCTCTTTTTTTCTCTTGCCCTCCCCTCCCTCTTTTCCCTCAATATTTTTATCCTTTCTTTTTTTCTTTCTTAATTTCCCTCTTTTTTCTTCTCTCTCTTTTTTTTATCTTTTTTTGCTTTCTTTTTTTCCCTTGCCCTCCCCTCCCTCTCTCTTTTTTCCCTCAATATTTTTTTTCCTTTCTTTTCTGTCTCTTTTTTTCCCTTCTTTTTTTCTCTTTTTTTCTCTTGCCCTCCCCTCCCTCTTTTCCCTCAATATTTTTTTCCTTTCTTTTTTTCTCTCTTTTTTCTCCTTTTTTCTCTTGCCCTCCCCTCCTCTCTCTTTTTTCCCTCAATATTTTTTTCCTTTCTTTTTTCTCTCTTTTTTTCTCTTGCCCTCCCCTCCCTCTTTTCCCTCAATATATTTTTTCCTTTCTTTTTTTTCTTTCTTTTTTTCTGTCTTTTTTATCTCTCTTTTTGTCTCTTTTTTTTCTCTTTTTTAGCTTTCTTTTTTTCTCTTGCCCTCCCCTCCCTCTCTTTTTTCCCTCAATATTTTTTTCCTTTCTTTTTTTCTCTTTTTTTCCTTTCTTTTTTTCTCTCTTTTTTCTCTTGCTCTCCCCTCCCTCTTTTCCCTCAGTATTTTTTTCTTTCTTTTTTCTCTCTTTTTTTCCTCTTTTTTCTCTCTTTTTTTCTCTCTTTTTTTTTCTTTCTTTTTTCTCTTGCCCTCCCTCCCTCTCTCTTTTTTCCCTCAATATTTATTTTCCTTTCTTTTTTTCTCTCATTTTTTTCTCTCTTTTTTTTCTTTCTTTCTTTCTCTTGCCCTACCCTCCCTCTCTCTTTTTTCCCTCAATATTATTTTCCTCCTTTCTTTTTTTTCTTTCTTTTTTTCTCTTTTTTTTTCTCTTTTTTTTTGTCTCTTTTTTTCTCTTTTTTTTGCTTTCTTTTTTTCTCTTGCCCTCCCCTCCCTCTCAATTTTTTCCCTCAATATTTTTTTTCTTTCTTTTTTTCTCACTTTTTTTCTCTTCCCCTCCCCTCCCTCTTTTCCATCAATATTTTTTTCCTTTCTTTTTTTCTTTCTTATTTAACCTCTTTTTTTTCTCTCTTTTTTTGCTTTCTTTTTTTCTCTTGCCCTCCCCTCCCTCTCTCTTTTTTTCCTCAATATTTTTTCCTTTCTTTTTTTTCTTTCTTTTTTTCTCTCTTTTTTTCTCTCTTTTTTCTCTCTATGTTTTCTCTCTCTTTTTTTGCTTTCTTTTTTTCTCTTGCCCTCCCCTCCCTCTCTCTTTTTTCCCTCAATATCTTTTTCCTTTTTTTGTATCCCTCTTTTTCTCTCTTTGTTTTCTCTTATTTTTTCTTCCTTTTTTTCTCTTGCCCTCCCCTCCCTCTCTCTTTTTTCCCTCAGTATTTTTTCCTTTCTTTTTTCTCTTTTTTTCTCTCTTTTCTCTCTCTCTCTTTTTTTCTCTCTCTCTTTTTGCTTTCTTTTTTTCTCTTGCCCTCCCCTCCCTCTCTCTTTTTTCCTCAATATTTTCTTCCTTTCTTTTTTTCTCTCTTGTTTTTCTCTCTTTTTTAGCTTTCTTTTTTTCTCTTGCCCTCCCCTCCCTCTCTTTTTTCCCTCAATATTTTTTTCCTTTCTTTTTTTCTTCTTTTTTTCCTCTCTTCTTTTCTATTGCCCTCCCCTCCCTCTTTTCCCTCAATATTTATTTCCTTTCTTTTTTCCTTTCTTTTTTCTCTCTTTTATTCTCTTGCCCTCCGGAGCCTCCCTCTTTTCCCTCAAGTTTTTTTCCTTTCTTTTTTCTTTCTTTTTTTCTCTCTTGTTTTTCTCTCTTTTTTAGCTTTCTTTTTTTCTCTTGCCCTCCCCTCCCTCTCTTTTTTCCCTCAATATTTTTTTCCTTTCTTTTTTTCTTTCTTTTTTTCCTCTCTTCTTTTCTATTGCCCTCCCCTCCCTCTTTTCCCTCAATATTTATTTCCTTTCTTTTTTCCTTTCTTTTTTTCTCTCTTTTTTTCTCTTGCCCTCCCTCCCTCTTTTCCCTCAATATTTTTTTCCTTTCTTTCTTTTTTCCCTCTTTTTTTCTCTCTTTTTTTGTCTCTTTTTTTCTTCTTTTTTTTCTCTTGCCCTCCTCTCCCTCTCTCTTTTTTCCCTCAATATTTTTTTTCCTTTCTTTATTTCTTTCTTTTTTTTCTCTCTTTTTTTTTCTTTTTTTCTCTTGCCCTCCCCTCCCTCTCTCTTTTTTCCCTTAATATTTTTTTTCCTTTCTTTTCTTTCTTTTTTTCTCTTTTTTTCTCTCTTTTTTTTCTTTTTTTCTCTTGCCCTCCCCTCCCTCTCTCTTTTTTCCGTCAATATTTTTTTTCCTTTCTTTTTTTCTCTTTTTTTCCTTGCTTTTTTTCTCTCTTTTTTCTCTTGCCCTCCCTCCCTCTTTTCCCTCAGTGTTTTTTTTCTTTCTTTTTTTCTCTCTTTTTTCTCTCTCTTTTTTTCTCGATTTTTTTTTTGCTTTCTTTTTTTCTCTTGCCCTCCCTCCCTCTCTCTTTTTTCCCTTAATATTTTTTTGCTTTCTTTTTTTCTCTTTTTTTCCTTGCTTTTTTTCTCTCTTTTTTCTCTTGCCCTCCCCTCCTTCTCTCTTTTTCCGTCAATATTTTTTTCCTTTCTTTTTTTCTCTTTTTTTCCTTTCTTTTTTTTTCTCTTTTTTTCTCTTGCCCTCCCCTCCCACTTTTCCCTCAATATTTTTTTCTTTCTTTCTTTCTTTCTTTTTTTCCTCTTTTTTTCTTTCTTTTTTTCTCTTTTTTTTTGCTTTTTTTTCTCTTGCCCTCCCCTCCCTCTCTCTTTTTTCCTCAATATTTTTTTTTCTCTTTTTTTTCTTGCTTTTTTCTCTCTTTTTTCTCTTGCCCTCCCCTCCCTCTTTTCACTCAGTGTTTTTTTTTTCTTTCTTTTTCCTCTCTTTTTTCTCTCTCTTTTTTTCTCTTGCCCTCCCCTCCTTCTTTTCCCTCAATATTTTTTTCCTTTCTTTTTTTCTCTTTTTTTTCTTTCTTTTTTTCTCTTGCCCTCCCCTCCCTCTCTCTTTTTTCCCTCAATATTTTTTTCCTTTCTTTCTTTCTTTCTTTTTTTCTCTCTTTTTTTCTATTTTTTCTCGTTTTTTTCTTGATTTTTTTCTCTTGCCCTCTCTCTTTTTTCCCTCAATATTTTTTTCCTTTCTTTTTTTCTCTTTTTTTTCTTTCTTTTTTTTCTCTTTTTTTGCTTTCTTTTTTTCTCCTGCCCTCCCCTCTCTCTCTTTTTTCCTCAATATTTTTTTCCTTTCTTTTTTTCTTTCTTTTTTTCTTTCTTTTTTTCTCTTTTTTTGCTTTCTTTTTTTCTCTTGCCCTCCCCTCCCTCTCTCTTTTTTCCCTCAATATTTTTTTTCCTTTCTTTTTTTTCTTTCTTTTTTTCTCACTTTTTTTTCTTTCTTTTTTTCTCTTGCCCTCCCCTCCCTCTCTCTTTTTTCCCTAAATATTTTTTTCCTTTCTTTTTTGCTTACTTTTTTTCTCTCCTTTTTTTTCTCTCTTTTTTTTCTCTTTTTTTCTCTTGCCCTCCCCTCCCTCTTTTCCCTCAATATTTTTTTCCTTTCTTTTTTTCTTTCTTTTTTTCCCTCTTTTCTTTCTCTCTTTTTTCTCTCTCTTTTTTCTCTCTCTTTTTTTGCTTTCTTTTTTTCTCTTGCCCTCCCCTCCCTCTCTCTTCTTTTCCCTCAATATTTTTTCCTTTCTTTTCTTTCTTTATTTTTTTCTCTCTTTTTTTCCCCTCTTTTTCCCCCTCTTTTTTTTCTCTTTTTTTGCTTTCTTTTTTCTCTTGCCCTCCCCTCCCTCTCTCTTTTTTCCCTCAATATTTTTTTCCTTTCTTTTTTTCTCTTTTTTTCTCTTTTTTTCTCTTGCCCTCCCCTCCCTCTCTCTTTTTTCCCTCAATATTTTTTTCCTTTCTTTTTTTCCTTTCTTTTTTTCCTTTCTTTTTTTCCTTTCTTTTTTTCTTTCTTTTTCTCTTGCCCTCCCCTCCCTCTTTTCCCTCAATATTTTTTTCCTTTTCTTTTTTCTTTCTTTTTTTCTCCTTTTTTTCTTTCTTTTTTTTCTCTTGCCCTCCCCTCCTTCTTTTCCCTCAATATTTTTTTCCTTTCTTTTTTTCTCTTTTTTTTCTTTCTTTTTTTCTCTTGCCCTCCCCTCCCTCTCTCTTTTTTCCCTCAATATTTTTTTCCTTTCTTTTTTCTTTCTTTTTTTCACTCTTTTTTTCTCTCTTTTTTTTCTCTTTTTTTTTCTTTCTTTTTTTCTCTTGCCCTCCCCTCCCTCTCTCTTTTTTCCCTAAATATTTTTTTCCTTTCTTTTTTGCTTACTTTTTTTCTCTCCTTTTTTTTCTCTCTTTTTTTTCTCTTTTTTTCTCTTGCCCTCCCCTCCCTCTTTTCCCTCAATATTTTTTTCCTTTCTTTTTTTCTTTCTTTTTTTCCCTCTTTCTTTCTCTCTTTTTTCTCTCTCTTTTTTCTCTCTCTTTTTTTGCTTTCTTTTTTTCTCTTGCCCTCCCCTCCCTCTCTCTTCTTTTCCCTCAATATTTTTTCCTTTCTTTTCTTTCTTTATTTTTTTCTCTCTTTTTTTCCCCTCTTTTTTCCCCTCTTTTTTTTCTCTTTTTTTGCTTTCTTTTTTCTCTTGCCCTCCCCTCCCTCTCTCTTTTTTCCCTCAATATTTTTTTCCTTTCTTTTTTTCTTACTTTTTTTCTCTTTTTTTCTCTTTTTTTCTCTTGCCCTCCCCTCCCTCTCTCTTTTTTCCCTCAATATTTTTTTCCTTTCTTTTTTTCCTTTCTTTTTTCCTTTCTTTTTTCTCTCTCTTTTCTCTTGCCCTCCCCTCCCTCTTTTCCCTCAATATTTTTTTCCTTTCTTTTTTCTCTTTTTTTCTCTTTTTTTCTCTTGCCCTCCCCTCCCTCTCTCTTTTTTCCCTCAATATTTTTTTCCTTTCTTTTTTTCCTTTCTTTTTTTCCTTTCTTTTTTTCCTTTCTTTTTTTCTTTCTTTTCTCTTGCCCTCCCCTCCCTCTTTTCCCTCAATATTTTTTTCCTTTTCTTTTTTCTTTCTTTTTTTCTCTTTTTTTTCTTTCTTTTTTTCTCTTGCCCTCCCCTCCTTCTTTTCCCTCAATATTTTTTTCCTTTCTTTTTTCTCTTTTTTTTTCTTTCTTTTTTTCTCTTGCCCTCCCCTCCCTCTCTCTTTTTTCCCTCAATATTTTTTTCCTTTCTTTTTTCTTTCTTTTTTTCACTCTTTTTTTCTCTCTTTTTTTTCTCTTTTTTTGCTTTCTTTTTTTCTCTTGCCCTCCCCTCCCTCTCTCTTTTTTCCCTCAATATTTTTTTCCTTTCTTTTCTTTCTTTCTTTTTTTCTCTCTTTTTTTCTATTTTTTCTCGTTTTTTTCTTGATTTTTTTCTCTTGCCCTCTCTCTTTTTTCCCTCAATATTTTTTCCTTTCTTTTTTTCTCTTTTTTTCTTTCTTTTTTTTCTCTTTTTTTGCTTTCTTTTTTTCTCCTGCCCTCCCCTCCCTCTCTCTTTTTTCCCTCAATATGTTTTTCCTTTCTTTTTTTCTTTCTTTTTTTCTTTCTTTTTTTTCTCTTTTTTTGCTTTCTTTTTTCTCTTGCCCTCCCCTCCCTCTCTCTTTTTTCCCTCAATATTTTTTTCCTTTCTTTTTTTTCTTTCTTTTTTTCTCACTTTTTTTTCTTTCTTTTTTTCTCTTGCCCTCCCCTCCCTCTCTCTTTTTTCCCTAAATATTTTTTTCCTTTCTTTTTTGCTTACTTTTTTTCTCTCCTTTTTTTTCTCTCTTTTTTTTCTCTTTTTTTCTCTTGCCCTCCCCTCCCTCTTTTCCCTCAATATTTTTTTCCTTTCTTTTTTTCTTGCTTTTTTTCCCTCTTTCTTTTCTCTCTTTTTTTCTCTTTTTTTTGCTTTCTTTTTTTCTCTTGCCCTCCCCTCCCTCTCTCTTTTTTCCCTCAATATTTTTTTCCTTTCTTTTTTCTTTCTTTTTTTCTCTCTTTTTTTTGCTTTCTTTTTTCTCTTGCCCTCCCCTCCCTCTCTTTTTTCACTCAATATTTTTTTCCTTTCTTTTTTTCTTTCTTTTTTTCTCTCTTTTTTTTGCTTTCTTTTTTCTCTTGCCCTCCCTCCCTCTCTCTTTTTTCCCTCAATATTTTTTTCCTTTCTTTTTTCCTTTCTTTTTTCTCTCTCTTTTTCTCTTGCCCTCCCCTCCCTCTTTTCCTTCAATATTTTTTTCCTTTCTTCTTTTCTTTCTTTTTTTTCTCTCTTTTTTTTCTCTTTTTTTTTTCTCTTGCCCTTACCTCCCTCTTTTCCCTCAATATTTTTTTCCTTTCTTTTTTCTCTCTTTTTTTCTCTTGCCCTCCACTCCCTCTCTCTTTTTTCCCTCAATATTTTTTCCTTTCTTTTTGTCTTTCTTTTTTTTTTTCTCTTTTTTCTCTCTCTCTTTTTTGCTTTCTTTTTCTCTCTTGCCCTCCCCTCCCTCTCTTTTTTCCCTCAATATTTTTTTTCCTTTCTTTTTTTCTCTTTTTTTCTCTTTTTTTTCTTTCTTTTTTTCTCTTGCCCTCCCCTCCCTCTCTCTTTTTTCCCTCAATATTTTTTTCCTTTCTTTTTTTCTTTCTTTTTTTCTCTCTTTTTTTCTCTTGCCCTCCCCTCCTTCTTTTCCCTCAATATTTTTTTCCTTTCTTTTTTTTCTCTTTTTTTTTTCTCTTTTTTTTCTTTCTTTTTTTCTCTTGCCCTCCCTCCCTCTCTCTTTTTTCCCTCAATATTTTTTTCCTTTCTTTTTTTTCTCTCTTTTTTTGCTTTCTTTTTTCTCTTGCCCTCCCCTCCCTCTCTCTTTTTTCACTCAATATTTTTTTCCTTTCTTTTTGCTTACTTTTTTTCTCTCCTTTTTTTTCTCTCTTTTTTTTCTCTTTTTTTCTCTTGCCCTCCCCTCCCTCTTTTCCCTCAATATTTTTTCCTTTCTTTTTTTCTTGCTTTTTTTCCCTCTTTCTTTTCTCTCTTTTTTTCTCTTTTTTTGCTTTCTTTTTTTCTCTTGCCCTCCCCTCCCTCTCTCTTTTTTCCCTCAATATTTTTTTCCTTTCTTTTTTCTTTCTTTTTTTCTCTCTTTTTTTGCTTTCTTTTTTCTCTTGCCCTCCCCTCCCTCTCTTTTTTCACTCAATATTTTTTTCCTTTCTTTTTTTCTTTCTTTTTTTCTCTCTTTTTTTTGCTTTCTTTTTTCTCTTGCCCTCCCCTCCCTCTCTCTTTTTTCCCTCAATATTTTTTTCCTTTCTTTTTTTCCTTTCTTTTTTCTCTCTCTTTTTCTCTTGCCCTCCCCTCCCTCTTTTCCTTCAATATTTTTTTCCTTTCTTCTTTTCTTTCTTTTTTTCTCTCTTTTTTTTCTCTTTTTTTTTTCTCTTGCCCTTACCTCCCTCTTTTCCCTCAATATTTTTTTCCTTTCTTTTTTCTCTCTTTTTTTCTCTTGCCCTCCACTCCCTCTCTCTTTTTTCCCTCAATATTTTTTCCTTTCTTTTTGTCTTTCTTTTTTTTTTTCTCTTTTTTCTCTCTCTCTTTTTTGCTTTCTTTTTTCTCTTGCCCTCCCCTCCCCCTCTCAGTTTTTTCCCTCAATATTTTTTTTCCTTTCTTTTTTTCTCTTTTTTTCTCTTTTTTTTCTTTCTTTTTTTCTCTTGCCCTCCCCTCCCTCTCTCTTTTTTCCCTCAATATTTTTTTCCTTTCTTTTTTTCTTTCTTTTTTTCTCTCTTTTTTTCTCTTGCCCTCCCCTCCTTCTTTTCCCTCAATATTTTTTTCCTTTCTTTTTTTTCTCTTTTTTTTTCTCTTTTTTTTCTTTCTTTTTTTCTCTTGCCCTCCCTCCCTCTCTCTTTTTTCCCTCAATATTTTTTTCCTTTCTTTTTTTTCTCTCTTTTTTTGCTTTCTTTTTTCTCTTGCCCTCCCCTCCCTCTCTCTTTTTTCACTCAATATTTTTTTCCTTTCTTTTTTGCTTACTTTTTTTCTCTCCTTTTTTTTCTCTCTTTTTTTTCTCTTTTTTCTCTTGCCCTCCCCTCCCTCTTTTCCCTCAATATTTTTTTCCTTTCTTTTTTCTTGCTTTTTTTCCCTCTTTCTTTTCTCTCTTTTTTTCTCTTTTTTGCTTTCTTTTTTTCTCTTGCCCTCCCCTCCCTCTCTCTTTTTTCCCTCAATATTTTTTTCCTTTCTTTTTTCTTTCTTTTTTTCTCTCTTTTTTTGCTTTCTTTTTTCTCTTGCCCTCCCCTCCCTCTCTTTTTTCACTCAATATTTTTTTCCTTTCTTTTTTTCTTTCTTTTTTTCTCTCTTTTTTTTGCTTTCTTTTTTCTCTTGCCCTCCCCTCCCTCTCTCTTTTTTCCCTCAATATTTTTTTCCTTTCTTTTTTCCTTTCTTTTTTCTCTCTCTTTTTCTCTTGCCCTCCCCTCCCTCTTTTCCTTCAATATTTTTTTCCTTTCTTCTTTTCTTTCTTTTTTTCTCTCTTTTTTTTCTCTTTTTTTTTTCTCTTGCCTTACCTCCCTCTTTTCCCTCAATATTTTTTTCCTTTCTTTTTTCTCTCTTTTTTTCTCTTGCCCTCCACTCCCTCTCTCTTTTTTCCCTCAATATTTTTTCCTTTCTTTTTGTCTTTCTTTTTTTTTTTCTCTTTTTTCTCTCTCTCTTTTTTGCTTTCTTTTTTCTCTTGCCCTCCCCTCCCTCTCTTTTTTCCCTCAATATTTTTTTTCCTTTCTTTTTTCTCTTTTTTTCTCTTTTTTTTCTTTCTTTTTTTCTCTTGCCCCTCCCCTCCCTCTCTCTTTTTTCCCTCAATATTTTTTTCCTTTCTTTTTTTCTTTCTTTTTTTCTCTCTTTTTTTCTCTTGCCCTCCCCTCCTTCTTTTCCCTCAATATTTTTTTCCTTTCTTTTTTTCTCTTTTTTTTCTCTTTTTTTTCTTTCTTTTTTTTCTCTTGCCCTCCCTCCCTCTCTCTTTTTTCCCTCAATATTTTTTTCCTTTCTTTTTTTTCTCTCTTTTTTTGCTTTCTTTTTTCTCTTGCCCTCCCCTCCCTCTCTCTTTTTTCACTCAATATTTTTTTCCTTTCTTTTTTTCTTTCTTTTTTTCTCTCTTTTTTTGCTTTCTTTTTTTATCTTGCCCTCCCCTCCCTCTCTCTTTTTTCCCTCAATATTTTTTTCCTTTCTTTTTTTCCTTTCTTTTTTCTCTCTCTTTTTCCCTTGCCCTCCCCTCCCTCTTTTCCTTCAATATTTTTTTCCTTTCTTCTTTTCTTTCTTTTCTTCTCTTTTTTTTCTCTTTTTTTCTTTCTTTTTTTCTCTTGCCCTTACCTCCCTCTTTTCCCTCAATATTTTTTTCCTTTCTTTTTTCTCTCTTTTTTTCTCTTGCCCTCCACTCCCTCTCTCTTTTTTCCCTCAATATTTTTTTCCTTTCTTTTTTTCTTACTTTTTTTCTCTTTTTTTCTCTTTTTTTCTCTTGCCCTCCCCTCCCTCTCTCTTTTTTCCCTCAATATTTTTTTCCTTTCTTTTTTCCTTTCTTTTTTTCCTTTCTTTTTTTCTCTCTCTTTTCTCTTGCCCTCCCCTCCCTCTTTTCCCTCAATATTTTTTTCCTTTCTTTTTTTCTTACTTTTTTTCTCTTTTTTTCTCTTGCCCTCCCCTCCCTCTCTCTTTTTTCCCTCAATATTTTTTTCCTTTCTTTTTTTCCTTTCTTTTTTTCCTTTCTTTTTTTCCTTTCTTTTTTTCTTTCTTTTTCTCTTGCCCTCCCCTCCCTCTTTTCCCTCAATATTTTTTTCCTTTTCTTTTTTCTTTCTTTTTTTCTCTTTTTTTTTCTTTCTTTTTTTCTCTTGCCCTCCCCTCCTTCTTTTCCCTCAATATTTTTTTCCTTTCTTTTTTCCTTTCTTTTTTCTCTCTCTTTTTCTCTTGCCCTCCCCTCCCTCTTTTCCTTCAATATTTTTTTCCTTTCTTCTTTTCTTTCTTTTTTTCTCTCTTTTTTCTCTTTTTTTTTCTTTCTTTTTTTCTCTTGCCCTTACCTCCCTCTTTTCCCTCAATATTTTTTTCCTTTATTTTTTCTCTCTTTTTTTCTCTTGCCCTCCACTCCCTCTCTCTTTTTTCCCTCAATATTTTTTCCTTTCTTTTTTTCCTTTCTTTTTTTCCTTTCTTTTTTTCTCTCTCTTTTTCTCTTGCCCTCCCCTCCCTCTTTTCCCTCAATATTTTTTTCCTTTCTTTTTTCTTTCTTTTTTTTCTCTTTTTTTTCTTTCTTTTTTTCTCTTGCCCTCCCCTCCCTCTCTCTTTTTTCCCTCAATATTTTTTTCCTTTCTTTTTTTCCTTTCTTTTTTCTCTCTCTTTTTCTCTTGCCCTCCCCTCCCTCTTTTCCTTCAATATTTTTTTCCTTTCTTCTTTTCTTTCTTTTTTTCTCTTTTTTTTTCTCTTTTTTTCTTTCTTTTTTTCTCTTGCCCTTACCTCCCTCTTTTCCCTCAATATTTTTTTCCTTTCTTTTTCTCTCTTTTTTTCTCTTGCCCTCCACTCCCTCTCTCTTTTTTCCCTCAATATTTTTTCCTTTCTTTTTGTCTTTCTTTTTTTTTCTCTCTTTTTTTTTCTCTCTCTTTTTCTCTCTCTTTTTTGCTTTCTTTTTTCTCTTGCCCTCCCCTCCCTCTCTTTTTTCCCTCAATATTTTTTTCCTTTCTTTTTTTCTTGCTTTTTTTCCCTCTTTCTTTTCTCTCTTTTTTTGCTTTCTTTTTTTCTCTTGCCCTCCCCTCCCTCTCTCTTTTTTCCCTCAATATTTTTTTCCTTTCTTTTTTCTTTCTTTTTTTCTCTGTTTTTTTTTGCTTTCTTTTTTCTCTTGCCCTCCCCTCCCTCTCTCTTTTTTCACTCAATATTTTTTTCCTTTCTTTTTTTCTTTCTTTTTTTCTCTCTTTTTTTTGCTTTCTTTTTTCTCTTGCCCTCCCCTCCCTCTCTCTTTTTTCCCTCAATATTTTTTCCTTTCTTTTTGTCTTTCTTTTTTTTCTCTCTTTTTTCTCTCTCTCTCTTTTTCTCTCTCTTTTTTGCTTTCTTTTTTCTCTTGCCCTCCCCTCCCTCTCTTTTTTCCCTCAATATTTTTTTTCCTTTCTTTTTTTCTCTTTTTTTTCTTTCTTTTTTTCTCTTGCCCTCTCCTCCCTCTCTCTTTTTTCCCTCAATATTTTTTTCCTTTCTTTTTTCTTTCTTTTTTTCTCTCTTTTTTTCTCTTGCCCTCACCTCCTTCTTTTCCCTCAATATTTTTTTCCTTTCTTTTTTTCTCTTTTTTTTCTTTCTTTTTTTCTCTTGCCCTCCCCTCCCTCTCTCTTTTTTCCCTCAATATTTTTTTCCTTTCTTTTTTCTTTCTTTTTTTCACTCTTTTTTTCTCTCTTTTTTTTCTCTTTTTTTGCTTTCTTTTTTTCTCTTGCCCTCCCCTCCCTCTCTCTTTTTTCCCTCAATATTTTTTTTCCTTTCTTTTCTTTCTTTCTTTTTTTCTCTCTTTTTTCTATTTTTTCTCTTTTTTTCTTGATTTTTTTCTCTTGCCCTCCCCTCCCTCTCTCTTTTTTCCCTCAATATTTTTTTCCTTTCTTTTTTTCTTTCTTTTTTTCTTTCTCTCTTTTTCTCTTTTTTTGCTTTCTTTTTTTCTCTTGCCCTCCCCTCCCTCTCTCTTTTTTCCCTAAATATTTTTTTCCTTTCTTTTTTGCTTACTTTTTTTCTCTCCTTTTTTTTCTCTCTTGTTTTTCTCTTTTTTTCTCTTGCCCTCCCCTCCCTCTTTTCCCTCAATATTTTTTTCCTTTCTTTTTTTCTTTCTTTTTTTCCCTCTTTTCTTTCTCTCTTTTTTCTCTCTCTTTTTTTCTCTCTCTTTTTTTGCTTTCTTTTTTCTCTTGCCCTCCCCTCCCTCTCTCTTTTTTTCCCTCAATATTTTTTTCCTTTCTTTTCTTTCTTATTTTTTTCTCTCTTTTTTTCCCTCTTTTTTTTCTCTTTTTTTGCTTTCTTTTTTTCTCTTGCCCTCCCCTCCCTCTCTCTTTTTTCCCTCAATATTTTTTTCCTTTCTTTTTTTCTTACTTTTTTTCTCTCCTTTTTTCTCTTTTTTTTCTCTTTTTTTCTCTTGCCCTCCCCTCCCTCTCTCTCTTTTTTCCCTCAATATTTTTTTCCTTTCTTTTTTCCTTTCTTTTTTTCCTTTCTTTTTTTCTCTCTCTTTTTCTCTTGCCCTCCCCTCCCTCTTTTCCCTCAATATTTTTTTCCTTTCTTTTTTCTTTCTTTTTTTTCTCTTTTTTTCTCTTTTTTTTCTTTCTTTTTTTCTCTTGCTCTCCCCTACCTCTCTCTTTTTTCCCTCAATATTTTTTTTCCTTTCTTTTTTTTCTCTTTTTTTCCTTTCTTTTTTTCTCTCTTTTTTTCTCTTGCCCTCCCCTCCCTCTTTTCTCTCAATATTTTTTTCCTTTCCTTATTTCTTTCTTTTTTTTCTCTTTTTTTGCTTTCTTCTTTTCTCTTGCCCTCCCCTCCCTCTCTCTTTTTTCCCTCAAAATTTTTTTCCTTTCTTTTTTTCCTTTATTTTTTTCTCTCTTTTTTTCTCTCTTTTTTCTCTTGCCCTCCCCTCCCTCTCTCTTTTTTCCCTCAAATTTTTTTTCCTTTCTTTTTTTCCTTTATTTTTTTCTCTCTTTTTTTCTCTCTTTTTTCTCTTGCCCTCCCCTCCCTCTCTCTTTTTTCCCTCAATATTTTTTTTCCTTTCTTTTTTTCTTTCTTTTTTTCTTTTTTTTCTCACTTTTTTTTCTCTTTTTTTTTTCTTTCTTTTTTTCTCTTGCCCTCCCCCTCCCTCTCTCTTTTTTCCCTAAATATTTTTTTCCTTTCTTTTTTGCTTACTTTTTTTCTCTCCTTTTTTTTCTCTCTTTTTTTTCTCTTTTTTTCTCTTGCCCTCCCCTCCCTCTTTTCCCTCAATATTTTTTTCCTTTCTTTTTTTCTTTCTTTTTTTCCCTCTTTTCTTTCTCTCTTTTTTCTCTCTCTTTTTTTCTCTCTCTTTTTTTGCTTTCTTTTTTTCTCTTGCCCTCCCCTCCCTCTCTCTTCTTTTCCCTCAATATTTTTTCCTTTCTTTTCTTTCTTTATTTTTTTCTCTCTTTTTTTCCCCTCTTTTTTCCCCTCTTTTTTTTCTCTTTTTTTGCTTTCTTTTTTCTCTTGCCCTCCCCTCCCTCTCTCTTTTTTCCCTCAATATTTTTTTCCTTTCTTTTTTTCTTACTTTTTTTCTCTTTTTTTCTCTTTTTTTCTCTTGCCCTCCCCTCCCTCTCTCTTTTTTCCCTCAATATTTTTTTCCTTTCTTTTTTTCCTTTCTTTTTTTCCTTTCTTTTTTTCTCTCTCTTTTCTCTTGCCCTCCCCTCCCTCTTTTCCCTCAATATTTTTTTCCTTTCTTTTTTTCTCTTTTTTTCTCTTTTTTTCTCTTGCCCTCCCCTCCCTCTCTCTTTTTTCCCTCAATATTTTTTTCCTTTCTTTTTTTCCTTTCTTTTTTTCCTTTCTTTTTTTCCTTTCTTTTTTTCTTTCTTTTTCTCTTGCCCTCCCCTCCTCTTTTCCCTCAATATTTTTTTCCTTTTCTTTTTTCTTTCTTTTTTTCTCTTTTTTTTCTTTCTTTTTTTCTCTTGCCCTCCCCTCCTTCTTTTCCCTCAATATTTTTTTCCTTTCTTTTTTTCTCTTTTTTTTCTTTCTTTTTTTCTCTTGCCCTCCCCTCCCTCTCTCTTTTTTCCCTCAATATTTTTTTCCTTTCTTTTTTCTTTCTTTTTTTCACTCTTTTTTTCTCTCTTTTTTTTCTCTTTTTTTGCTTTCTTTTTTTCTCTTGCCCTCCCCTCCCTCTCTCTTTTTTCCCTCAATATTTTTTTCCTTTCTTTTCTTTCTTTCTTTTTTTCTCTCTTTTTTTCTATTTTTTCTCGTTTTTTTCTTGATTTTTTTCTCTTGCCCTCTCTCTTTTTTTCCCTCAATATTTTTTTCCTTTCTTTTTTTCTCTTTTTTTCTTTCTTTTTTTTCTCTTTTTTGCTTTCTTTTTTTCTCCTGCCCTCCCCTCCCTCTCTCTTTTTTCCCTCAATATTTTTTTCCTTTCTTTTTTTCTTTCTTTTTTTCTTTCT